>WOVY01013602.1:180000-248026 GCA_013436015.1 Rhipicephalus annulatus
TTCGAGCACTGCGGGAGGGGAGGGGGGCTCATTAATATCCGAATAAACTATATCTTCCATTATAATAAGAGATAACCGTCACCCATCGCCCACACAATCCGCGGCTGACCCCCCCCCCCCCAAAAAAAAAAACAAATGCCGATAAGAGCTTATCGTCAAACTGCACCTGTATCGCCGATAATAACCGGCAGCAAGGCGCGCCTTTCCCGAGCAACACCTGCGCATGCATATATGTACGCCTACGACCCCGTCGATAGCAGAAAAGTCGTTGCCGGAGCTCAGGCCATCGCGCGAACTTCTCTAACCATTGTCTTGAACGACAAAGGTGCGAGAAAAAAAAATTCCCGTTGTCTCCAAAACAAAGGAGAACTGCACGAGCAAGGTGACTTCTCGCGAGCGTTATTTCAGACGAAAGAACTGCAATGTGAGAAGAAAGACGCAATATTACGTACAGAGCACACAACTTCTGGAATCTATATACGGGTACAGCGAAGTTATCGAGAAGCAAAATGTAACATAAGGTTTTTTTTTTTTCCTTCTACGCTTGAGCACACATTTTGTGTCTGCCCAGCGTACGCACGTGAACGACAAACACTGATTTCTTCTACTGAACTATATCGCAGTAGGTCATTAACTGATGAGACCGCGTTGGGCCCTTGGCCAGACACCAACAGTGCAACTGCGGTCACAAGAGCAGATATAACCTTTTTGGAAACAACTGGACTATATGCGCGGCTATAAAATGTGTCTCAGCTAGAAAGAACACTACATGCTCACCTCTCTATCTCACCATCGTCATCCGTTAATCTTTCTTTTCCCCTTTCCCTTCCCCCAGTGTAGAGTAGCAGGCTAGAGCAAGCTATCGCTCAGGCCGACCTCTTTGCCTTTCTGTAAATAAACTTATCTCTCTCTATCTCTGCGCGACGTTTTGCATGCGATAACGTGAATACTATGTAAGAGAATGCACAAAGCTAGAAGATCCCACGACTCAATCCACGCGATCTCTCTATACGCTGACCACGGCTGACTTTCTCTGTCCCTTCAAAACTGATAATATTTGTTGTTTCTATAGTCTCGCGATGTGACGATTAGGCGAATCGCAGTGGATCGCTCCGAGTAATTCGACCACCTGGTGTTCTCTAACGTGCAAAGAATTCTAACAGTATACACGGGCATTTATAGCGCTTCGCCTCCGTCAAAGTGCGATCGAGGCGGCCACGGTGTCGAACGCACGACCTTCGGCCTAGCAACCGAGCATCGCAACACCTGTCCCCACAAGGGCGGACTCCCCTGAAACGTAAAGGAATGCAAGCCGCGGTTCTCGTTATACGGTATGGCGTATTAACAGCGTGGAAATTTTCGGCGTAATCTTTCTGTACGCGCGGCAGTGGAGAGTCGGACGGCGTGCAAGCGTCGTTAATTCGTAACCGTTAATGAACGTGCGGCAAAGCGGGTCAAAATGAGCGAGCATTTAATCGCTGCTACAGCCTATATATAGACCGACTGTATTTGGTCTACGTTCAGTTGACATTGACCGTCGGGCCCCGCCGCAGTGGTCTAATGGCTAAGGTACTTGGCGGCTGACCGGCAGGTCGCGGGATCGAATCCCGGCTGCGGCGGCTGCATTTCGGATGGAGCCGGAAATGTTGTAGGCCCGTGTGCTCAGATTTGGCTGCACGTTAAAGAACCCCAGGTGGCCGAAATTTCCGGAGCCCTCCAGTACGGCGTCTCTAATCATACGGTGGTTTCGGGACGTTAAACCCTGCATATCAATCAATCATCAATCAACATTGTCCATCGGGAATAAACGCAGGCGACGTCTGCAGGAAAGTCGGTGCTTTTAAGCCTATAGAATTACTAACGCAAAGACGTTATCCTAAGTTTTTATTGATTATAGAAACGTTTATACAGTATATAGAATTGTTAGATATTCGACTATAATCTGGGAACATTCCATTCTCGATTCGATTCGTTCTCAATACCCATTGTACGCGTTCCCCCGTAAATATAAAGACGCTTTTACAAAAAAAAATAATACGAATCATCGGCAAAAAAAAATGATCGACGAAGAAGTTCACATGCTCAATGGCTACGGGGAGATACAGTGATAAAGAAAAGACATTTTGCCGATCACAGATGTGTGAACACTGCTCGTCATCTGTTCCAGCAAGACATAGTGAGTCACTGAAGGCAGGCGAACGGTGAGCGGCAAAGAATGCGCGTTGTAAAAGGTCACGCATGTCGCTTGCCGGGTCGGAATGGAGACGAATGGTAATGCATCGCGCACCTGCATGCATACACGACTTCTGCCGGCTAATGTGTGCCGGAACGAACGGCAGCCGTCCTCGGTGCAAGGCGAAGAACAATCCGTTCCACATGCTACGCGCACCATTGTGTGCATCACTTGCTTTTTTCATATTCGCATCACCTAGGGGGTTTAAAAAGCGAGACATATCGATAATAATAAAACAGTCCCAAGCATTTCCCCGAGGGTGAACATGGTTAAGTGCGAATGCACGGGGTGATGCCATGAGGGGGAGAGTAAAGTTAAAATCCGTTGGCATTCGCCAGTGAGTTAACGTAAACTCCCCCCGTGTGATCACATCGCGATTCCCAGGAACCATTAGACCCTCTCGGGAAATCTTGGCGAGTTTACGCGTATATGTGAGAGTAAATTCGCACTATAAAGATGTTTATGTCCGCGGCCCGCTTCGCCCGCTTACGCTCGGCATCACGGGCCCTTCGCCGCGCTGCCAAGTCTTCAACCGGCGCGACATCTTCAACGACGCGTGCAATGCCCGCATTCGATTGCGTTGTACTCGTTGTTAGAGGTATCGCAGTCGAGGTTGATGCCTGCGACGGATCCATACCTATGACGACTTGCCAATCTCGAGTGAGTCGTGGCTGCGCGCGTCCGCGCAGCCACGGAGCGGAGGGCGGAGCGTGCGCAATCACGTGGTGTGTGACGTCGCTGCGCCGTTGCTACAGACGCCCCTCTCCGCTCCTTGCACCGTTGTTAGGGGAGAGGAGGAGGAGGCGCACCGCGGACGGCGGATTCAGGGTCGCTTATAAAGTGCATTCACACTTTATTATTATTATTATTATTATTATTATTATTATTATAAACGGGTGTTTTCCATCCTAAAACCACGCTATGATCATGACAGACGTTGTAGTGTGGCGCTCCGAAAATTTGGAGCACTTGGTGGTGCACTGACATCGCACTGTCAACCGCGGGCCTCCACACTTTCGCCTCCAACGAAATGCGACCCCTACGACCGGCATCGAACACACGACCTTCGAGTACGCAGCTCAAGCAACCGTCCCCGTTCCACCGAGGTGGACGATACATATCGAGCTTCAGGACGAAGTTAAGCTCCCGAATAACAAGTTTTCTTCTTCATTTAACTACATTATGCAGTGTACCATTGCGTATGATCGACTTGCTCAAGGCAGTACCACATTCGACGAATCGTTCGACGTGCCACTTCCTGCGAACCGTACGGAAAAGCGCAATTTTTCACTTGGCTGAAGATGGGCATAATCAAAAATGAACTTTCAGTACATTTTCTAAAAACGCGAGAGTTCATTAAAATTGCGCCAAAAGCGAGCGTCAGTGACTTCGGAATAAACAGGTATTTAATTACAACTTAATTAGGACTACGTACTGAAACACATAAATAAACGTATTGACATCATTTTTGACGCAACTGGATATTCAGTGCCTTGAAATAACGTCGTATCGATTTCATACATTAACACAAATATATAGTCTTTCGTTGGTGGCGTCTGCAAGCGTTGATACGCAAAAGAAAAGAAGGAGCCACACCGATCTCGGAGGCAGCGCTCAGCCGTTCATATTGCAGGCGTTGGAAGTGACGGCAGCGAGGTGTTTTCCCCCTTTGTGCTCTCGCTATGCGAACGCGGTCGCGGCACGACTAATTAAAACCCGCAAAGACAACTATGACACTGATGCTATGAGAAAAAAAATAGGAGAAAAGGCTGTTCTTACTCTTCTTGTACAGTTCAGTTTAATAAAAATTGAATGGACTTTAATAGAAGGGATAACTTGATTTTAGTTACTATTAATTATTTGCGTTTATGAAATGTGTAACCCACTGTAACTTCATTAAAACATCATAAATCTGCAGTAACTGCTTTTCAAGAAGCTTTGACAACATGATATTTCTTCTTTCTTTTTTTTCACTCAATGTAAATTTCACTCAATGTAGCAAATACGATACAGGCTAAGGATTGTGCGATTCCCTAAATCCAGCACGCAGCCAGCCGCTGAATCAATAACAACGTCCAGACGGCATAATCCAAAGAAAGTGTCGGTTATGTGAACAAAAAATTTCCGTAAATTTCGAAGATGCACCTTCGTAAGAAACACCACACGGTAGTGACTGAACTCCACGGTGCTGAACTGTTAGGCCGCGTTCACAGTGAGCTTTCCGGCCGCCGAAAAGTGCTCCGAATCCGGTTCGGCGGCGGCGAGATCCGCCGAGAGGGCCCTCTCCGCGCCGATCGCTCTCGGACCGATTTTTGCGGCGTCTGCCCCCGAATCGGTCACCGCGGACCAATAGGAGCGCTAGTCAAGGAATTTTGAAAAATGGCGGCCAAGCCCTACTCACTTGTTATGCCGCAGTGCACGTAACTGAATGTAGAAACCAACGGGAGTTTAACGTACTCTGTGCCTACTTCGCGTCCGTATTTCGTGGAAGAGGTGATCGAGCTTGCTGTTGGCGTGACCGAACTTGTTGCGGTCTTGCAGAGCAAAACGAACCCACCGACGCCATCTGCTCTTCGTGCATTACAAGACAGCCACTTGCCAGCAAAGTAAGCAGTACTGTCTTGTCTTGCTTCTTGCGTACGAGAATCGTCGAAGTATACACCACCGGATAGCGTAGTAGCGTTTGCGAGCCGTGACAACAACCGGGGTGACAGCGCATCCATCCCGCGTTCGCCCCGTAGTAAATGGCATATTCGGCGGCGCGGGGCGCATCCAGTGCGAACGATGCTGCGTTTCGGCGGCAGGGGTATTTCGGTCGCTGTAAAAAGCGGATGTTTCAGTCTGAACTAGGCATCACACGCAGCCCTGTGGTTACAGCACGAACCGAACGCCCTCAGGAGCACTGCCTCGCCGAGCTGGCATCGAATCGAGCGTCGCCGAGTAGCTGAGCCTAGCTCATCAAACCTCGGCTGATTAAACCTATTCAGGTTATTTCACGGACTCGTTGCCTTTCTTGAATGGATAACTTCGTGCAAAAACCAGCGCACCAAAATGAAAAAAAAAACAAAAAGAAAAGTGCAACTGTAGCTGGCGCTTCGCAGAAATACAGTGTTCTAGAATACTGTAGCAGAAACTAGTGGGTTGCCAGACAAGAGATCGCGCTGCCCGCTAGAAAATGTGGCGGTGCTCACGGGAGAAGTGGAAAGTTTTATAACAGGTTTGCTTTTTGTTTCTTTTTAACTGGCCTTTCAGGCACGTCAGAACGTGACGAACCAGATACGGGAACGTGAAACACCCAGTTATCCCTGACTTGCGTTGTTAAAAAAAAGAAATAAAGAAATAAACAAAGAAAAAAAGAAGGGTACAGTGAAAGAAAGAAGGCATCGTGGGAACCGTAGCACGCCGGCTCTGTAATCTGACTGCGGTGCCTTTTGCTCAGCGCTTGACGCAACTCGAGACAGAGGGACGGTAAACGGCGCTTCCAGCTGCATCCGGTCACAACGGGCCCTTTGAGTACAACACACACACACACACACACACACACACACACACACACACACACACACACACACACACACACACACACACACACACACACAGAGAGAGAGAGAGAGAAAGAGAAAGATAGAGAGACGCGTTGTCTTTACGAAACAAGCAGCAAGGTCCAGGTGCATCTGTACGTCGTCTATCTGTCCTCTTGACTGCCGACGAGCAGTTCAGAAAGCGAAAAGGTATGCACAACCGAAGGAAACGAGGACGTATACGGTAGAAGTGCGTGACTTGCAGCGCCACTACGCAAGCAGTCGCACGTATATATATATATATATATATATATATATATATATATATTGTGACGATGAAACGCGTTTATTTACAGGAAATGGTTGAGATTGGTACAGCTCAGAGCCAGAAAACGGAGACCGAGCTGCTCGTGAGCCAGACCGCTTCGACCTCCTCCTCTTCATGCGCCCATCGAGGTGTGTCAATTCCCCCGTTCGCAGACGATGCCCACTGGGCGAGTCAATAGGAAGGTTGGTGGTGATATGGCTTGAGGCGCGCGACGTGTGTCAGCTGTGTCTTGCTAGAGCGCCGACCATTGCTTGTGACGCCGGAGATGACGTATGTGACGTCACTGAGACGGTCAATGACTACAAATGGTCCGGAGTAGCGGGCCAGAAACTTTTGGCATAAACCACGTTTGCGGACAGGTGTCCACAACCACACCAGGTCACCCTTTGTGTAAGCAACGGAGTGATGGTGGGCGTCGTACCGGGTCTTGGAGCGCTGTTGAGATGCAATGGTTCGAAGGCGTGCGACGCGACGGGCTTCTTCAGCGCGGCATAGTGACTCGGCAACCGATGTTTCCACATCTAACGTAAAAGGCAGAATGGTGTCGAGACAACTGCGAGGGGAGCGGGCGTAGAGCAGGAAAAAGGGCGCGTACCCTGTCGTCTCGTGTTTCGCGGTGTTGTAGGCGTATGTGATATAGGGCAGTACTTCGTCCCAGTTTTTGTGCTTGGCATCAACATAAATTGACAACATGTTCGTTAGCGTCCTGTTGGTCCGCTCTACGAGGCCATTCGTCTGGGGGTGATACGGGGTTGCGTGGCGGAATTGGCTGGCAGACAGGCGTAGGATCTCTTCAACGACGTCAGCGACGAACTGACGTCCCCGGTCGCTAATGACGACTCGTGGAGGGCCATGACGGAGAATGATATGCCGAAGCATAAACTGCGATACGTGAAAGGCTGTTGCAGTAGGTATAGCCGCAGTTTCTGCGTAGCGCGTCAGGTGGTCGACGCACACGATGACCCATCGATTGGCACTGGCTGAACGCGGAAACGGACCTAGAAGGTCGACACCAACAATCTCGAAGGGAGAGCTAGGAGGTGGTACGGGATGGAGAAGTCCGGGTGATGTAGTCGTGGGACGCTTGTGACGTTGACACTGTTCGCAACCCGCTACGTATTTTTCTGTGTCGCGTCGCATCTTGGGCCAGTAAAACCTTTGCTGGATGCGATGAAACGTTCTGGCGAAGCCCATATGCCCACTGGTTGCGTTGTCATGGCAGAACCGAAAAATTTGGGGACGTAGAGTGCGTGGAACTACCAGAAGCAGACGGGCGCCTTGGCCAGAATAATTCTTCTTGTAAAGGACGGCGTCATGAACTACAAAAGAGCTTGAACTGGCCGGGTCATTCGCGGAGGCAAACAGGTGATCTAAGCAATGATCCTCGTGCTGTGCTGTCCGGAAAGCCGCGATGTCAGGAAAATGAGAGTCGATAGCTGTGATAAAATCGTCAAAATTATCAGCTTCACACTCGGTCGTTGGTAGAGGAAGCCGTGACAGGCAGTCAGCGTCTGCGTGGCGATTACCGCTCTTGTAGCGGACCGTGAAGTTAAATTCTTGTAACCGTATGGCCCATCGCGCAAGTCGACCAGATGGATCACGTAGGCTCACCAACCAGCAAAGAGAGTGATGATCGGTGATGACTGAGAAACGACGACCGTAGATGTAGGGGCGAAACTTGTGTACGGCGAAAACGACGGCGAGGCACTCCAATTCGGTAACCGTATAATTACGCTCTGCCTTGCTCAGGGACCGGCTTGCATAGGCGACGACGTGTTCAGCATTGTTGTGTCGTTGAATAAGCACCGCGCCGAGACCAACTCCACTGGCATCGGTGTGGATTTCCGTGGAAGCAGAGGGATCGAAGTGGCATAGTATTGGCCCGGAAGTGAGAGCGAACTTTAGTTGCTTAAACGCTGACTCACAATTTGGTGTCCAGTGGAAAGGGACGTCCTTGCGCAGCAAGTCAGTCAGTGGCTGGGCCGTTTCAGCAAAATTAGGTACAAAGCGGCGAAAATAAGAGCATAGGCCCAGAAAGCTTCGTAGCTCGCGGATAGACTGTGGCTGCTTAAACTTGCTGACGGCGTCCACTTTCTGCGGGTCCGGCCTAACACCAGCTTTGTCCACAAGGTGTCCTAAAACCAGTGTTTGCCGTTCACCGAAACGACATTTTTTTGAGTTCAGTGTCAAGGCGGCTTTCTCCAAACATGTTAGAACAACGTCAAGGCGATGATTATGTTCCTCAAAAGTTCGTCCAAAAATAACCACATCGTCCAGGTAACATAAACAAATTTCCCATTTAAGGCCTCTCAAGACGGTATCCATATAGCGTTCAAATGTTGCCGGAGCATTACACAAGCCGAACGGCATAACATTAAATTCAAATAGACCGTCTGGCGTTACAAAAGCCGTCTTCTCTTTATCAACTGGATCCATGGGAATCTGCCAATACCCGGATCGCAAGTCTACCGAAGAAAAGTAGGAAGCTGAATGAAGGCAGTCAATTACGTCATCAATGCGGGGGAGGGGGTACACGTCCTTCTTGGTTATAGAATTGAGACGCCGATAATCAACACAGAACCTCCAGGACCCGTCTTTTTTCTTTACCAAAATAACAGGTGCAGCCCACGGACTTGACGATTCTTGAATTACACCAGTGGCTAGCATCTCGCCAACTTGTTCAGCAATAACTTTGCGTTCGGACACGGACACGCGATAGGGCTTTTGTCGGAGAGGATGAGCAGAGCCAGTATCGATCTTGTGACGAGCGCGCGTGGTCGGTATCTGAGCCCTAGGCACCTTCCGTGCAAAATCAAATACTTTAGCATGTCTCGCCAGCAGTGCAACCAGGTCTTTGCGCTTCTGTGAGGAAATGGACTTGCTAACCATTTTTGAAAATTCAGCTTCCATACCAGAAGTTTCCGGACCCGCCCTTTCAAGATCGCTTAAAGCTCCAATGCAGGTGCTGCTCTGCTTTTCGAACAGGGCAAGGCGCATACCAGCCGGTAGTACAACCGACTCGGGTGAGCTGTTTATCACCCATAATTGAGCCGTCTCGTCTGCGAGAGATACAATGCATCGTGGTACAAAGATGTTTTTCTTGAGACAAGCTACAGGCAACGGCTCAATCACTATGTCACATGAATTCAAACTCGAGTTGGTTTCCGAAGTGGTCACTTGTACGCTGGCCGTGGACCACGCTGGCAGAAGTACATCTTTAGCTACAGTGAGGTTACCTTTCTCACAATCAGGCTGCTGGGCGAGAGTAGACAACAGAACCTCACCTGCTCCACAATCCACGGTCGCACGACACTCTCGCAAAAAGTCTATGCCAAGTATAACGTCATGCGTTGATTGAGCCAGTACTGTGAATTCCGCCTTGAACGTTTTACCGGCAACACTAACAGACGCAGTGCAGACGCCGACAGGACGCAAGAATGCGCCGCTCACTGCCCGAAATGTGGCAGGTTTGTCCCAGTGAAACATAACCTTACGGCCCAGTCGTTGCTTAAAAACTAAACTCATCACGGAAACACTTGCGCCAGTATCTATCAATGCCATCGTGGGAACGTCGTCAACAAGTACCTGAACCTTATTCTGAAGCATAGAAACTGGTGGAGGCATTCTTTGATGAAAATCGGTACGTCCAGCGACCTCACCTCCGTCGGCCGCGCTGGCTAGTTTCCCGGTGGCGGAGATGAAATTCGTGACCGGCGCCGTGGAGATGGTGACCGAGGTGGACGGGTGGTGGGCGGCGTTAAGCTGCGCACAGATCCGGGCGAATCACTCCGGTTGATCGGCTGGTAGGCGTGCCGCTCGTCAGTTGGGTTGGGGGGCCAGTAGGTGTAGTCAGGCCGTTGGCTTCGTTGTGCAAACGTCGCGGATCTCTGAGGGAATGTCGAACGTGGATTACGTCGCATTGGGCAAAATCGGGCGATATGTCCACGAACACCGCACTGGTAGCAGACGGGCCGTTCACGGGGCATAGGGAACGTCGCTGGATGTTGAGGGTACGCGGCGCTCTGTTCCCACTGAGACGCAAAAGGAGGTGGATGGCTGTTGTAGCCGTAACGACTGTGGGGAGCATAAGGCGGCTCTACATAAGAAGACGTCGGTGGTGGAGCCCTTAGCTGAGGGCCGCGGTTGGGATAGCTGCGCTCCTCGAAACTCGTAGCATTGATACTTGTGGACGGTGTATCGCACGGTGGTTCTCGGGCGTTCAAGGGCGCGTAAAGGTGACGACGAAGTTCCTCACGTACAATGAGGCGAATCGTTGACGAAAGGTCGGTAGGCACGGAGTCTTGGCACACATCGACAGTGGCGACGGTCGTAACATTGGCAAGGCGTCCGAACTTCGTAGTGATGCGGCGAGTCTTCAGGGCCTCAAACGTTCGGCAGTGCCCAATCACATCGGCCACAGACTCAAGACTCTCCTTGCCGATAAGGAAGTGGTAGACGTCTTCCGCAATTCCTTTGAGAATGTGGCCCACCTTGTCCTCTTCCGTCATGTTGGTGTCCACACACTTGCACAGTTTCAGTACCTCCTCAATGTAGGTTCTGCATGTCTCACCACAAGCTTGAGCTCTCTGCGACAACATTTGCTCTGCACGTTTCTTCTTCGTCGCAGGGTCGCCAAAGCACTTCTTGATCTCCTCCATAAACTGGGCCCATGTTGTCAAGGTGTCTTCGTGATTCTCGAACCACACTAAAGCACTGCCATCGAGAAATAGACCCACGTGGGACAACTGGCTGGCCGCATTCCAGCCATTGGCTCGGCTCACCCGTTGATAGTGGCTGAGCCATTCTTCAACGTCATCGCCAGGTTTCCCTGTAAATGTGCGTGGCTCTCGGTAGTGGAAAGACGGCGCCCTCGCGACCGGCTGCTGGATGTCTCCGTCCAAGTTCATATCTTGAGGTAGTGGTGGCAAGCCCGCTAGTCGACGGCTGCGGCGAAGCTCGTGCTCTTGCGGTTCCGTCGTTAGTAGACGGCTGCTCTCCGGTCTCGCTTGACAGTAGCTGGCTTACCCAGCACCTTCCACCACAACTGTGACGATGAAACGCGTTTATTTACAGGAAATGGTTGAGATTGGTACAGCTCAGAGCCAGAAAACGGAGACCGAGCTGCTCGTGAGCCAGACCGCTTCGACCTCCTCCTCTTCATGCGCCCATCGAGGTGTGTCAATATATATATATATATATATATATATATATATATATATATATATATATATATATATATATATATATATATATATATATATATATATATATATATATATATATATATATATCCAGGCCGACGCTACGCATAAAGAGGATCTGTTATACCATTCATGCACGCAGATCCCATATCGCGTCGGCAAAGCGGAGCACACGTAAACGCCCCCGTTGTTCAGTCGTCGGCAACCTGCAACACTTCCTTTCACACAAGGGGAGAGGAAAACAAAAAAACCAGTCCCCCGCAAACTCTCGCTCTGTCCGCTTTCTCGCGCCGCACGAATCGTTAATCCTCTTCCACGTCTCGTCCTCCGCGCGAGCACTCATTCCGTCTCCCAGCTGCTCGCATATCCGAGTGAACCCCTCCGGCATCCCCTAAGGCCGCAGGGCGCGGGTTCGAATCCCGGCTGCGGCGGGTGCATTTCCGATGGAGGCGGAAATGTTGTAGGCCCGTATGCTCAGCATTGGGTGCACTTTAAAGAACCCCTGGTGGTCCAAATTTCCGGAGCCCTCCACTACGGCGTCTCTCTTAATCATATAGTGGTTTTGGGACGTTAAACCCCACATATCACTCAATAAATCAATCTCCTAAGGGTTCTGTCGAAATGCGAACACTCATCCCCCCCTTTCCCATCCACGCCCAGGAGCAATGGTGTGCTGGAGCACTGGTCCACCGGGCCGTGGAGGTCACAAAGAAGCTGAAGTGAGATCTCTTCTCCCCCCCAAAACTGTTTCCATTCTTTAACGAAGCTTCTACATTCTTAATCTCGTTTGCACCTTTTCAACAAAGGCTCCCCGAGTGCCACCATGACCTCCTCTGGGCCGTGGTGTATGCGTAACACCCATACATGCACTGCAAAGGCGGCGACGTCGGCCGTTGAGAAGGTCTATATTCTTCCAACTGCCCCTACTGTGGGTCCAAAGCTCACAGCCCCTCATTCCACGTGAGAATGCTCAAGTCCACTGGAATTACTCCCATTCCCAAGTTTCTAACCTTACGCCTGCGCCCCACGGGCCTGCACTCTAGAAAAAAAAAAATATGAGTACGAATTTATATATTTGGTGCGTCCTGACTTGCCGCGAAGAGACGTCAACTCTCTCTTTTGGATTCCACGACTCTGTAAAATTGATGATTGATTGATATGTGGGGTTTAACGTCCCAAAACCACCATATGAGAGACGCCGTAGTGGAGGGCTCCGGAAATTTCGACCACCTGGGGTTCTTTAACGTGCGCCCAAATCTGAGCACACGGACTCTGTAAAAAGCGTATAACAATACCGAAAGAGAATTTAAACACCCAAACATCCAAAAGCTCTCTTTGAGATCCCACGACTCTATAAGAAAAGTATAACTATATCTAGAAAGCTTACATTCCTCTTTATAGAGAGTCGTACGCGTCGCTGTGTCAGAGCTCGCAAAAAAAAAGAGAGAGAGAGAGAGAAAGAAAAAGTCAAATGACTCTTCTTTCCTTTTTTTTTTTAGAGCACTCTTCTTAGACAGCTCTCTCTCTCACTCTAAATGCTCTGCGCGGGCCGGCAAGATCCGCCAGAGCTAATCCAGCGGCCTCAAAGAGTCGCACAAAGCAATGGAGTCCTAGAATGAGAGATCGAGGGCACCGCTTAACGAGGAACACTTATGCTTGCTATGACAGTACTCTTTTACTCGCTCACTCTAATGTCCACTCACTTCCGTCACAAAGCTTGGAATATATTCTGCCTCCCACAACCTCTCCTGTCACTCTCACCCGTTTTTTTTTTTCTTTCCGCTCCTATTTGCAACGTAAGGATTCGTAAGCGTGAAAAGAACAGGCCTTTACGTCACGTACGAAAAGCCGAGCGCGGCATGTTGGCATCGCTTATCATTAACGCCTTAGATAAGGGGAGCACAGCAGCACGCAACAACGCCACTGCTTCTTTCTCTCTTTCCTTTTTTTTTCTCTTTTTCTCCTGTACAGCTATCTTCTAAAGGCGCGGCGATCTGGTCTCGCATATTTTTCGCGACGGCTGAAAAGAGTCCACCGTCCGCTCTTTTTTTCTTTTTCCCTCCTGCTGTTCGGGGCAACTTCTATAAAAAAGGCAGCCACAAATGCATGAGAACAGCTTGAGCAAGCACTGATTCCCGTGGTGTCATATGTGAACACGAACAAAAAATGAGCTAAAAAAAAGAGACAGTAGCAAATAGTTGCGCTACCCGCCGCAACCGGTTGGCGGCCCGCATGCATGCAGCTTTATAGCGGTATAGGAAAATGGTATGGGCAACCATGCGTGCAGTATTGCGGCATGCAACGAGTTCTGCGTGCATTCGTGGGTAAAATGAGCCACTATAGTGTACGTGTTAGTCCACTCGGCGGTGAGCTTCTATAGGAACAGGAAGTACAAAGAAGGTGGGAAGAGGAGAGGAAATGAAAAAAAAAGGAATAAGCAAAGAGCGATTGTCAGATTTCGATGCGACGCGCACGCCACGACAGATCACTTTCGCGTCGTGTGTCATGGATACGGGATACAACATTGCACCACTGCATTCGGACGCTGGTTCAGCGACTCACGGCTCAGCCAGGGGCCCGGCTCGAGCCCCAAAGTCGACGCACACACTACAATATTATGTGATAAAGTGATTTTCTAATGGTTTCCCTGAAATTATGTAACAACACCATGCTAAATTTTGTTGTGTTATGGTTTATTTGTTGTGTTTATTTCTGTGTGTTATTTGTTGTGTTATATATTTATTTCTGAAAACATATGCGACAGATTGAGCGGCCTGCGTGCCAAACTGTCTTTAGGAGCAGAGGCCCCATTATGTAGCCTTTAGCCTCTGCTCCAGATCCTGTGAGAATTTCAGGACAAATAAACTTCAATTAAATTCAATTCAATATGTGCGATGTACACTATGTATATTTAATAAGTTATGGCAAAACGGAGGCACCGCCATGAGCAGATAAATCGAAATGTACTTAATCGAGGTTTTCCCTTAGTAAGACCTTACGTTAGATGTGCCGTCCAGTCGGCTCTCCTGGCGACACCCCTCATATCTTCTAACACATATCACGGAAGGGGGAAGATAGAAAAGAAAGCCCGTATTTCACCAAGGGTACAAACTTGTGCGTGTTTATAGGCCATAGCGAGCATAAGAACGGCACAATAACTGCTGAAGAACACACACACACCACTGTGTGTGTGTATTGTGTAAAGGAAAGAAGGGTAAATTTAAGGACTCACTTTCTTTATTAGACACAATATTAATGAGTACTGACGGACAATTAAGCCAAGAAAAGTATACGAGATGTTATATGAGGTAAATGTAATGGAAAATGTGAAGAAAAAAAAGTGGATGAAAACATAACATCCCGTGGGCAGGGACCGTTTCTGCGACCTTCGAATAATGAGCCCGATGATATACATGCCAACTGAGCAACCACGGCGGCTATCCCCCCGTCCACTTTATGGGGTATGTATGTATGTGTGTACTTTGCAAGTCATTTTATGTTGCGCTGTTTTTCCATCTGTTTCGTGTGATATCGATGATGTGCTTTTACGTCCAGAAACTACTTCACGGTCACGAAACACTGACGTAGTGCGGGGACACCACACAAATTTCGACCAGCCGGCGTACTTTTATAGTCAAATTGCAAGGATGCCCTCGCCTTGCGCCCCCCACCCCCCACCTAAGCGCGGCCGCAGCGGCGTGCAGGGAATCGAACCCGCGCCCTCGAGCTTGAAAGAGTCCCGAAGCTACACACCGGCAAGTATAGGACGTGAAAGAAATCAAATGTAGAGACGAGGGCGAGTTGGAAACGACGCAGACGAGGAGGACGCATACACGAGCGCTATCTAACATCTGAACTTTCCTGAAACAAAACAAAACAAAACACACGAAAACCAACACCATGCGTGCGTAGGAATTCTGGGTCGCATGAAATTGTCAGGCCCAGACTGCGAAGTACGCTCGACTAAGCACGCATGCAGTTTTTTTTTTGTTCGTTCGTTCGTTTTTTTTTTCGATAAACTTCGGTTGTTGGACAGCGCTCGCACTGAGTCCTTCTCGTCCTATGTCTCCGAAGTGTTTGCGTTGACACGTTCCAACCTAAGCGAAAAGTACGCTACAAGCAGGATGATTGATTGATATGTGGGGTTTAACGTCCCAAAACCACTCTATGATTATGAGAGACGCCGTAGTGGAGGACTCCGGAAATTTAGACCACCTGGGGTTCTTTAACGTGCACCCAAATCTGAGCACACGGGCCTACAACATTTCCGCCTCCATCGGAAATGCAGCCGCCGCAGCCGGGATTCGAACCCGCGCCCTGCGGGTCAGCAGCCGAGTGCCTTAGCCACTAGACCACCGCGGCGGGGCGCGCTACAAGCAGGAAACCGTTTACATAGCGGCTACACGGGAGTTTATATAGATTGCGAGCGAAGGAAAAAAGTGGGAGACCCTTAAGCTTCGCCTTGAAGAGTTGAACGCGATAGCAAAATCCGGCCCTATAGTTCGCCCTTCAACCGCTAATTGCAAGCTTATTAATATGTTTAGTTACACACACACACACACACACACACACACACACACACACACACACACACACACACACACACACACACACACACACACACACACACGCACGCACGCACGCACGCACGCACACTGTAGATCGTACGAGCGCGCGCGCGCGAATGGTACATACAGGTTTTTGATATAAAGCAAGAGTCACATGGCCTCCAAGATACACGCCGCGCGCTTGCCATCTCGGAAGCCATAAAGAGTCTCACAATGCCTCACAGATGGCAGCACATTATCTAGCGTTTGCTGTTTGCTTGATCAACGCCTCTGAAAAGACATGATATGTTTTCCGCAAGATGGACAAAGTTGTCCATTTTTTAGAGTTGTTTAAAAGTTCCTGTATGTTTTTAGCGACAATGGCTGCACAATTCCGGCCTTTTTCGACGTAGTTTGAGGCCTCCCAAATGCACCTACAAATCGCCGAATGGCCTCGTTTTCGTCGCGAGACCTGTCGAACAAAATTCGTCAAAGGGGCCCTGAAACACTTTTTTCAAGTAACCATAGAATAAATTCACTAGAAGAGCTTATTGCCTCACGATTTCAACGCCGCAAAAATTTCAAAAATCCGTCTAGTGCGAGTGGAGTCACAAAGGTTTGTCGCATGCGCACGCTGCAATTAAATTATCTCTTCTCTCGTCCCGACGAAGGCGCTGGAAGCTAAGCGGGGTGAGGGGGGGGGGGGGTGGCAGGTGCAAAGAAACTACGTTACCCGCGCCTGATGACCTTGAGCAGTTTTTTTTCGAATGCGCGGCTTCTTCAGTGTGATCACACGCGTGGATAAGTAGCGGCCTCCCGCGGCGATCTCTGCAACGTGCTTTTTTCGCTCTCAACCAACGGGGCCGGCGCCAACAGCGCGATGTCTGCGACACGAGCTCTCCAACGCTGTTGCGTTAATGACTGGTGTAACCGGACACGGCCATCGCCGGTGCTCTTACACGCACGACGGAGAGACCACCGGGACTCGACTATAGCACGCGCGCCACTCCTCGGGCTTCACGCTGGCCGCGACGGGTCACGCATTAAAGCGCATTGAATGCAATTTCGGCGACCTCGTTTGTTGCCACGCAATTTCGATGGCCTCGCGGGCTCGTCATCTCTCTCCCCCTTTTCTGTCGTCCTTAGCCGCAAATGGTGCACGCAGCCACCGGAGGAGGAGGGGGAGGGCCGTGGGCGTTCGCCCATCGCGCTACAGAGACGCATCGGTCGATTGAATCAACTTTCGCTCGGCCGCCGCTCTTCCAAGCTTCATACGGTCAGAGCAGGAGCCAGGCGACGGAAAACCTCTTAGTTGGTTACGAATACATGCACTCGTTATAGTAAGACATCCCCAATAACTGGGGAAATGAAACCAAGAAAGAGGAGAACGTAACCGGCCTACGCATGTATACAGTAGAACCTCGTTTGTGCGTTCTTCGAAGTAAGAGAACAAACGCAGGCAGAAACGGACAACTTCGGGTAAGCGTACGATCCAAATTCACTTTACTACCACCTTGCTGCTCTTTAAAACGATACCGCAAACGCTGGCATCGGGAAATCGTACGTAATGTGAGCGTACCCGCGTCGTCACCTTTCGGAGTACCACGCGACGAAAAACGCCCACGCCCATTGAAGGCGCTTTGAAGGGCCGCTAAACCAAGCCAAGTTTGAAGACGAGACAGTAGTTTCTCGTGTTCACTACCCTTCGTACAAGCACTATCTCATCCACGCAACCTATTTCTTCATAAATCGCGTGCAAATATCAGCACTAACCCCCACATTCTAGAACGCCCCTTCACTCAACACTCCACCTTCACTTGAGAAAGCCGATGGGAGCGCCATCTTTAGGCAGGGCAAGTCAATGCATATCAGTGGTAATTGGCTGCTATTCTGGAGTAGCGCAGCGACATTTCCAGCCGAGCAGCGGCGCAGTGTTCAAACTCGGTCAAGTGAAGGGTGCAAGTCGAGTAGAAGAGCGTTTGTGAATACGGGAGTAAGAGTTGAGTTCGTCAGGATTTCGCGTTTTTCGACTACACGCCGCTGTACCTCGGCTTGCGCAGTGGCGAATGCAGAAAACGAAGTGAACTGAGTTGATCGCGCACGACAGACATGCGATACAGAGCAGAACGAGCATGCAACTGCATGGCAGAGCAGAGTACGAGATAATTTTCCGGATATCTGTGGGATATCGACTAATCGATTGCTCATTTCATCCTGCCGTCACCAGAACAGACTGCTGACGTCACGGATTCTGCCGCAAAGACGAGAAACAGCGGCAGAGAATAATGCACTAACTTTTTGGGGAGAAAAGTGAGTGCGTGACCACGGCACAGCTACATGAGATACCGCACTGTACCCGTGCCTCGCCAACGCGTAAGGCATCGGAAATAAACAAAAAAGAATAAGAAACATCAACGCATTCGCCTGAGACGACTCGAATGCGAAATTCATCTTTCTCCATGTTTCTTTTGTTGAATTCAGGTACTGATCCCACCCATACGACCTGCAAGAGCTTTCTGCGTTCTTTTGCATTGCCTCGGAGATCAGAGGCATCGCAAAGTTTCTGCACGTCACTTGGTTTTTGCATTGCCTCCGTGATCACCTTCCCCGCCCACACGTCTGCCCAAGCGGCATCAGGTAATGACGACATCACGTGACTTCACGTCATGGTGTACAAATTTTGGCTATCCACGACGTTATCCGGTAACGTAATCACGCGTTGTTGTTTTTTAATTTATTTTTTCTGCCCACGTGCTGGCACCGCCGACGCGGTTCTTCGACTTGAGGCGTCTAAGGTTGTAGCCTTTAAAAAGAAAGAAGAATGAAAAGAGAACCGAGACACTCACACCCGAGGGTCGAGTGTACGAGAGCGTTCATGGCGGCAGCAAAACGCACCCGGTCGGCCCGACGTTTCCGCACGAATACACAACACTTAGCCCACATATGAAAACACGCAACGGCCCACTTCCGAGATGCTGTTCTCCCCTCTATCGGCTGCACCCGGGCCACCTCCACACACGCCCAGATGGCGACGATCCAGACGGACGTTTACGAAAACTCTCTCGTTATCACGAAAACCAAACGGTCGAAAGACCGTTTGGTTTTCTTTTTTCCTCGGTATTCACGTACGTAAAAACTCACTCGCTTAGTTTATAAATGAAACACGAAACGCCGATAATCACACGCACAGAGAGAGAGAGTGAGAGAAAGGGGAGTGAGAACGACAACGCGGACGCCATGTGGAGCGAAACGTGAACAAGTCACGGTCTCTCCTGACCTCCTTGATATTGCGAGGTACTACTCCCCGCCATTGCGGAGGAAAGTGACGCAAGAACGCGGCGTCTTCACCAACACTTCGTCGGCTGCGAAAGCCACATCCCGGCCACGTGCTGCGCGAACACACGTGAATGCTCAGAAATAAACACAACACCCCACGAAATACTCATGTTGTTAACACAAAAATTGATACACAACTGACAAGACACATCATATACGCACACATGCACCCAACGGCGATATTTTACTTTGATTGATTGATATGTGGGGGTTTAACGTCCCAAAATCTTCCGGAGCCCTCCACTACGGCGTCTCTCATAATCATATGGTGGTTTTGGGACGTTAAACCCTACATATCAATCAATCAACGTCCCAAAACCACCATATGATTATGAGAGACGCCGTATAGTGGAGGGCTCCGGAAATTTCGACCGCCTGGGGTTCTTTAACGTGCACCCAAAGCTGACCACGCGGGCCTACAGCATTTCCGCCTCCATCGAAAATATTTTACGTTACGTTGGCTCGACAACATATGCGAAACATTTCTGATCTATGTGTGCCTTAATGCTTCTGGCCCAGCTATGCCAGCTACAGATCGGAACATTTATTTGTAAGCTACATTTCCGGGCAAAGCGAGAATTGAAAGCTCTATCGAACATTTCGCGTCCCGCAAAACTTTCGCTGCTCGGTCGAATACATGACTCTGAAAGTGATTATTCCGTTTTTCGACACCGTGATTAGACATCATATAATGAACATTTGCCTCGTGGAGTAGAACACACGTCCTGGTTTTGCCGGCTTAAGTGCATACGGGGTGATAACATTAAACGTGGGCGACCATGTGCGACGGATTAGAACCGCATATGCGCGCTTGCACACAGCGACACACGACAAGCACGCAAGCACTCCGACACGCACAAACATGCACAGACCACGTCGTGGTCGATTAAGACAGGGTATGGCAGGAGGAAAGGGCGCAAGAGAGAGAGAGAGAGACCAACGAGGACCGAGAAGTTGAGAAACCGACCAAACGGGTCAGCATGCGCGGCAGGCAGGAATTCTTGCTTCACTTCAACGAGGCGACGCCATCGTCAGAGACCGCTATAAGTTGGCGCGTATGCGGGCCACACACACACACACCCACACATGCCCCAGAGAAAGATAGAGAGAGAGAGCAGCCTAAAAATAAAATGAATCCACAAGGCACGAACGAACGTGTGTAGAAGGAAACACCCTCGCATTAAGTGATGCGTCAACTTTTCTTCCTTACTTGCTGTTTTTCTTTTCTTTCTTTTTCTATAAGACGAGTGTTCGATGGGCGTACTAAGAAGTGAAATGAAACGGTACGACCGGGCCGCCCCACTCGGCCAATTAGCTCGAGTGCCCCGGCAAAGCGGGACCTTCTTTTACAGACCGTATAGTGACTGCCAGGCGACGCTAAGTATCAGGGGTTTCGGACACGCTACCCGCGGCTTCACGAAGGATAAACTGCTCTGACTTTTCCAAATGGTATTCGCATTATTCTTTTCGTCTACACCAATTAATAATGTTTTGTTCAGGAAAGCTATAGGGGGCAGGACTGGCCTCAAGCGTCTCTTTTCTCAGGCACCCGATGCAATCATTGTGTGCCATATCAATATCAAAAAAAATCCGCCATATCCACGAAGTGAATGATGATGAGTGGGCGAAGCTCCGGAGGTAAACCTGGTAAACCATGAATCCTCTGTACATTTTGCCCACTCGATTTTATTACATCGCTCCCCCTAGCGTACGTCGCCGCACTAAATCGAACGATTGCCTTCAACCAATGACACGCGCCATATGTGACATCATTCCTATTTTATAAGATCTCGCGTCTTTCATCAACTACAAGTACCGCTTTCTAGTTTATAACATCTTGCATCTTTTCATCATCAGCTACAAGTACCACCATCTAGTAAACACTACAAGAACTAAACGAGAGGTGGCTACATACAGGAGACGGTACCGCCATCTAGTGAACACTGCAAGAACTAAACTAGAGGTGGCTAGATACAGGGGACGGTACCGCCATCTAGTGAACACTGCAAGAACTAAACTAGAGGTGGCTACATACAGGCTACAGGGGACGCACAGCCCACGCCCTAAGGAGCTTCGCCCCTAAAACTCTTAATGTAGAATAGCTGACAGTCGGGCTAGTTGGTTCATGATCAAAAGTGTTGAATTGAGCAAACAAGATTGCAGCCATTCTGAAGATCAGCATCGATCTCTTTCGCGAAACCTGACGTGACCAATATTTGAAGTACGGAAAAGGCGTTTTTTGAAACGGCAACGTTAGGCGACATTTTGTTTAAACTACCCTCTCTCTCTCTCTGTCTGACCATCTTTCCTGCACAAGCCCCTGGCGGGACTAAATTTCGGGAATGCGGCCCGCTAGCCGATATGAGTTTGAGAACCTTGATATGTATGAAACGCGATGTGTGTATTGTTTATTAGGGCGAAAGCCTTGGATGCCACAACAAACGCGAAAACCGGGCGCCGGCCACGTGACGACGACGTCCTATGACGTCACTGTGACAAACCGGTAACCGTGTTTTATTACGTCATCATGACGTCGCTACAACGTGAAATGATGACGTCAACACATAACATCGATGATCAACGGTGGACCAATCTCTGAAGCAGTGCAGAGCCAGGAGATGTGCAGAAAACTTGCGACGCCTCTTGGAAGCAGTGTAAAAGCCCGTTAGTTGCAAAAAGCTTTCGACGGGTGTCTACATTTACGACGAGCGCGAGCGTGTACAGAAGTCTAGCTTGCATTGAACCGTTCAACTGATTCGCTACATCAATATCCGCTCTGTGAAGAATATAAAGAAATCAGAATCAGTTCAAGAACTTCCATAACAGAGCGCCCGAGAGCATTGTACTGACCTTACCATTCTCCTCATTCGTCATTACTCTTCAAATGACGAGCTATGGCAAAGCAGTCTACTGTTCGAAGCTGTAGGAACGAACTATAGTACACTACAGCAGCACTGGGCCTGAACTGCCGCTGGGAGTTTCAGATATTCTAGTGTTATATGCTAACTTGTTACGCGCTAACTTACTGTATTACTAACTAAACATGGCTTCGGTATGCAGCACCTGCGGCGTCACTGCGGTGACGTCACGACACGAAACGAAATTAACCGTGCCGCGACGTGCCTACGCGTATTGCTAGTGCTTATACGGGGATAAGAGACACCAGCGCCGAGCTGTGGTTATTTTTTTTTTTTACTTTTGGGTCCCCGCATGCACAGAAGCAACAGTAACCTCTGTATCAATTGTGGCATACGCTTATTAGTAGTTTACAATTTTTGTAGGACTAGAAAGCTTTCTTGCATTCACACAAGACGAGAAAATGTCAGGTCCAAGGTGTCGAGTCAGTAATTTTTTCAAAAGCAGTCAGTTATATAGCGCCAGGTGTAGAGACAACAGTCCGCGTACGAAAAGGTATGTGCGGATGGTATAGTCGTCACTTGAGTGCAGGACTCACCCTGGGTTTACTTGAGAAGGGTCGACAGGGCGCGATTCTGCTCAACTACAAAGTGATCTAAATGCTGTGTTATCATGGTGCACCACATGGAACATGACACTTAGCTTTTCAAAATGTAATACCGTTCGCTTCACAAACAAAAAGAACATTCTAAATACGAATTACTTTCTTGGAGACAATCGTTTGGAAGTTGTGTCTAAATATAAGTACCTAGGCGTTTTCTTCACGAGCAACCTATCCTGGAACGACCACATTGAATACGTCGGTGCTAAAGCGAGCCGTGTATTGAACTTCCTGAAGCGTAACTTTAAACAGGCCCCACCTAAACTAAAGGAAACGCTCTATCTTTCTAACGTTCGCTCAATTTTAGAGTACGGTTGTGTGGCTTGGGATCCAGACACTAAAATATGTACTAATGCGCTAGAAAGGGTTCAGAAACGAGCAGCGCGTTTTGTGTCTGGTAACTATGATTTCACTAACCGCTCTTCGTGCATTCGTAAACATTTGGGTTGGCCTCTCCTGCAGGACATGCGCAAATTCTTAAGATTAAATCTATTTCATAATATTTATATTGGTAGCACTGGTTTAAATAAATACGTGTACATTAAAGATCCCACTTATGTATCCTCTCGCCTAGATCACTCCCGCAAAGTTCGCGAATACCGATGTCGCATAAATACTTACAAAACTCCTCCCGAAAACCACACACGAATGGAACAACCTACCAGAATATATTGTATCCACCCCGCCACCCTCATTTCAAAATGCTCTGTCACAACTTTTGTTGAAATGAAAGATGCCAATTTCTGTCTGCATTTCTGTTTGTGTTTTACTTTTCCTTGATTGCCTCGTGTTCCCGAGAATGTGTACACACTGTATAAGCTGAGCATGCTTACTTGTTTTGTTATCGGTATTCATACCCTGTATCAATTTCAAGCTTTATGTCTCCTCCCCCCTACTGTAATGCCCAAATTGGTCGCTGTAGGTACTCGAATAAATAAATAAATAAATAGATAGATAAACAAAGGGCTTTGTATACAATCCACCCAATAGATTCGGCCAAAGAATCACAGATACGGCGCCCAACGAAATGACACGTGCGACACGAGTGGATGTGTGCATGATATATAATACATATACACTTTAGAAAATTTGACACCAATGAACTTGTACACACATATATATGATTGATAATGATTTCGATTGATAAGTGGAGTTTAACGTCCGAAAACTACCATATGATTATGGTGACGCCGTAGTGGAGGGCTCCGGAAATTTCGACCACCTGGGGTTGTTTAACGTGCACCCAAATATGAACACACGGGCCTACAACATTTCCTCTTCCATCAAAAATGCAGCCGCCACAGCCGGAATTCGATCCCGCGACCTGCGGGTCAGCAGCCGAGTACCTTAGCCACTAGACCACCGCGGCGGGGCACACATATATGACCCAATATTCCTGCATAATGTTGTAGTCCTTACAAGGCCACATATCATCCCACAGGACCATGAGACTACTATATGTGTGGCCTTGTAATGTCATTTAAGGGTCCTACAACCACGCACACTGACGTATGTGAGTGACTGAAAGTCGGACCTCGCATTCAGGTGAAAGGGCGACAACACGAACACAAAGGGTCATGTGTGAGCGTACAGTGCGCGTTCCGTCGTTAATCTCCAGGCCAGTCGCGCAAGCGACTCCTAACAGCCATCTTTTGTATGTCAAGCGATTTCAACCACCTCACTGTCAAGTGGCAACGCCAAGAAAAAAGGAGGAAGCAGCAAAATACAAGCCGCAAGTTATATACTAGCACCCCCACCCCGCGCGCGGATCTCGCCGAATGGCGCCCGCCGCATTGCACAATGGGAGGTAACCCCCGCCACGGGAGTCCGCTCATTCACGGTAATGAGCAATCTGCCAGATGAACGGTTCCCTCGTCGCTATCGCGCTGCAGCATTCGCGTCACGGATTCCGTGCCCGCATCAAGCCAGCCTGCGGCGGGTGCAAAAGAGAATAAAGAATGGGAAAAAAAAAGGAAACGCGAAAGCTCGCATAAATTATTGACAACGCCCGTACGCCGAAGGAGCCAGCTAGCGGGGCTGCTCTTTTACGCCCTCACCCTCTACTCAGGGAAAGGGTGTGGCTGCCTCGCACAATATCGGAGAGTTCTATAAGTACGCCATGATGAAAGTATTCTTCCAACTTGTTTGTTAAGAAAAGAGCAGTGGAAAGCAGCATAAGAGTTGTAATAACTCAATGACACCGGGACCTGTGTTTTTTTTTTTCGTGCCAACATTGCGGTGCACGTTGAATCGTAATGTTGAGTCACTTTCACCCCATTCAGGTTGAATCGTAATCGTACCTAAAGGGAAACAATAAACTGATTTAGACTAATGAAGCAAAACACCAATGTCTGTACTTTGAGACATAACATTCCAGACATAACAGACATATAATAGCGAAGGAAATCAAGGTTAAAGTACGATTCCTACATCCCTCGCCGAAATTTCCACGCGTGACGTCATGCACTTAAAGTGAATATTCCTTAATTTTCAAGACATTGACTCCACGAAATTCGTTGAACCTCAGTACATGTCAAGTGATCTGAACCCTTGAGAGGACAATGCAATTAATTTTCTACTATAATAGCGAAGGTTGGGCTAGTTGGTGGTTCATGCTTGGGGTATTTGTCCATATTTTTGCGTTGTTTCTACAACCCAAGCAATTTATTACTTATCAAAAACTACGTAGGACTTTGAAATCTACGACGTCACGGCTACATTGGTGTGGCAAATGGCAACATAGCGCCGACACCTCGTTTTTCGCGCGTTTCATCGCTTGCGAAACGCCTTTTAGCGCCAAGCCGTGGTGATCTTGGTATTGTGAAAGAGTATTTTACAAATGTATGTGAAAAATTGGTTTTCTCTTTAGTGCCCCTTTAGGCCGCAATCAAAGATAACCCAAAGCGCAAAGGTGGCTATCTCTAGAGGTAGTCTAAATGACCACAAATATCTCTAGAATGGAAACGTTAGACGCGGACACGACATGTGCACTCCTGCAACGTCACGCTGCTACTCTTGAGGGAAACGCACGCGTAGACGTGTCTCAGCTGTGACGTCTTGGCTGCTATACAGACGAATTAACAAATGGACAGGCGGAGGAACAAACACACGAAACAGAGGGAGTAGAACCACACGGTGTAACAGACGGTGTTGAGTTACAGATGAAGCAACTCATGTGGTCACATGGAGAAGCAAGAGGAGATGAAACACAGTAAGAAATGGCGAAAACATGCAGGGTAACAGGAGGGTGTTACGAGCGAACAAACACGGTGCGGTAATCCGATGGAAAAACATACTTTAAAAAATATGAAGAAACGGAGTGTTGCAGGTGGAGTAACCAACGGAAGAGCAACGGAGGAGCGAGCCTATCCAACGCCTGCTACAATGTCACGTGTACGTACACATACATCTCATCTTTCGCAGGCATCTTTTCCCCCCCGACAGTGTTGTCGACGTCAGTCGCGGTGCGCTGCAGTCAGGAGTTGCAGTTGGAAGTGCAGCTGCATGGTTTCACGTGGGCGCCGCAATCTTGTAATCCTAAAAAACACGGGAACGTTTCGCAAATTCCCGGATGCAGGACGCACAATTGAAACTCGGCGCTTTTTTTCCCCCAGTTTCCACAGCACCCGCCAGCACAGTAAGCGCATTTTGAAAGCGAACGCCTCCGATGCCACGTCAACCGTGAAAGTTTCCAGTCAGCGTCGGCGTGAACACCAGTGATGCAGCAACAACAACAACAACAACAACAACAACAACAACAACAACACAACAACAACAACAACAACAACAACAACAACAACAACAACAACCGATGACATGACCACACAACGCGGTGACGTCCCACTATTACGTAGCGATGTACCAGCACGACGTAACTATGTTGTCACACAATGACGTCACCATATAACACCATGAGGTCGCGCGATGACGTCACCGCATGGCTCCACCCCTTGGTCAAAGGTGGGCCCGATCACGGAGGAGAACGCAGAACCAGGTTATGCGCAGAAAGCTGGCAATGCCTTAAATACCGGAGGCAATGCGAAAACCATGCACGTTAGGTGCAGCAAGCTATCGCACGGGGCCGACGGATGGCCAATACATCGAGTAAAAATGTGGCTGTCGTCTCGGAGGAGTCTTAGACGAATGCATAAAGGACCCTGTTAGTTTCACTCTACAACAATCGCTTTTCTTGAAATAACAAAGGCCTCAACAGTACGTTATGTTGGGCTAGTTGGTACATACTAGGCTGAAATACGTGGCGCAAGGTTGAAAAAGAGAAAAAAAGAGAAAAACCTTGCACCACGTATTTGAGCCTTACAAAAGCCTCCTTTACGCGAAAGGTCAAAACTGACACTATAATTAAATATATAAATTGCTCACGACTAAGGAAAACAAGCCATTTTGACACACTTATAACACGGTGTAAATGTAAGAAGGCTCAGTATTAAACCAGGAAAACTTAGGCAAGAATAACAACACACAGAGAGAGAGATAGAGAAAGAGAGAAAGGAAACCATAATAAACCACGACCACGAACTGAGCTATAGTTTACAATTACCGCACTCGTTTCACACGCTCCTCTATACTATCCCGCGATTAATTACGCTGGGACGAAGTCTTTCTCAATGCTCCGCGCGCGTGCACCATATATATTAAAGTTTCTTCTCAGGGGAGGGAAAACTGCAAAGGTAGAAAATGTATCTACCGAGTAGATTAATATAATCGAGGAAATAGATTTATAAGAAAACGATCAGTTAGGCCACAGGAGTTATAAGCAATTCGCGCGTAATGTGGCAAAGTACAGATCGAGGCACGTCGTTTTGGTCGTGCACGTGATGCGAGTGCTAACTTGATTCCGCCTCATCCAACTGTCACTGCGAGACTTAACGAAAGAACGCGTTTACAACCAGTAAAACGAGTTTTCTCGTTTTAGTTTCTTTGTATCTTTCAGTGAAACACAAGCGCATAGCATTCAGAGGTGCGACCACGAAGTAATGCACGTGTTGAATGTGCTGTCACGGTTAATTTTAACACTGGAGTTGGTCTTTCCGCCACCTTGTTTGGCGCGTGATTCAATGTATAACACCACCCCTCCCTCAATCTCAACCGATTCTTTCATGAAGGAAATTATCTATCTATCTATCTATCTATCTATCTATCTATCTATCTATCTATCTATCTATCTATCTATCTATCTATCTATCTATCTATCTATCTATCTGTATGTGTCTGTCTGTCTGTCTGTCTGTGAAGAAATTTAATGACACCAATACGGGTAACAAAGACAGGTATACGTATGCGAAGATACTTATGATAGCTACACAATTAATTACTTCTAATGCCATCCGGGACAGAAATTTTACGCCCTTGACAATATTCGTCAGTAATATCGCGTATAAGTTTATTTTTACTATTAAACACGTAAGAAGCCAGCCATACTCTAAGCTTCCAAAAAAAAAAGAAGAAAAGTTTAGCCATATATAGAAAATGTTGCAGAGGATCTCTAAGCATGTCCGGACGAAAAGGGAACACGACAGTGTTCGCTTTTTCTGCGCTGTTGCTACGGGTGGGGGGGGGGGGGTGCTTCGGCGCGGTGTTTACCACGAAGCCGCGTCAGATAAGTGGGCGTGCGCACTTGCACGGTCCTTGTTTTTAAAACACGAAGATCCACCTAGCACTACATGTCAAGGTCCTTCAGCGTGCATAGCTCGTGGCTTCATGACAAAGTCCAATGCACAGACAACCCTGTCGTCTGCTGTACATGAACGCCATCTCAAAAGAAGACGAAGGCAAACTGATAAAACAGGACCGACAAGGGCGCGCTACCCTTCGGGTCTACGACTTCCGCTTTCTGCTGCGGGAATTCCTTTCTCTTACAGTCATCGACTGCGTGGGGTTGACAAGTGCATTACAGCCGACATCAGAGTTGGCAAATGGCGGAATTTCGCAACACGGCCGAATTCGATGACGACCAGAAAAAAAAAATGGCCGCCCGAGAGTCGAACAAAAGGAGACAATGGTGGCCGGCGGGTGAGAGGGAAAGTATACCGACGCGGAAAAAAATTGCTCCAGATTCTCTCTTCCTAGGCCGACCCCACGAGCGTGGCCACCACCGGCAAACGCCGTGTCCTCCGAAGTACAGGGGTGTATTACAATACGGACAGAGCACAAAACAACGTAACAAAACGACGCAACAAAACGACGAGCAAATGTCACTTCCTACAGTATACTATAAGCGGTCGACGAAGAAGCATCAAGCACGGCATTTCTTTACCGTTCACGACCGCACGCGCGCACAAGGAGCGACGGCCTACAGGGGTCGCCTAGGAGGCGCATAACGGGGTCGACAGGTGCGATAGTGGTATTGCCGGGCAGAATTTGTGCCCCCGCAAGTCGTCTTCGCGGACGGGCAGTTTTCGTCCGCCCTCTACGTAGATCTGTCCGCGAAAGCTTGCCTGCCTCCCGACGAACAGTTCCCGAAATTTAAAACGAGAAATTCGAACCCGTCGCCAGTGCGGCAGGGTCTTTTGCGAGCGTAGTAGAGGTGACTACATTGTTGCACAGCAAGCGCAGCTTCGTTTCACCTGATTCTGGGCGGAAGTGAAGCTCTCGAACCTTGCAACAAAATGACGATCGCTGACGTCACGTGATTGCTTCGATACGACAGAAACGACTACATTCATTTACAACCAAACAAAAAAAAAAGCTATACCTCTCCTCCCCTTAGTCATCACAGTCTTTTCCATATAGATAATGGATGCTCCCTCCTGTAGCACTTACTCATATTCGCCACGTCAAACACTTCTGGTGCAGTTCAGAACGTCGAGCTGTCCGTGCAGACACACCTTTGGCGTCGATTTATTGAAACGCCCCAGTAAATTTCCACAGAGATTGTCGCATCACTGCTCAGAAAAACCGTAATGCTTTAGGGAGTAACAGCGAAACTCTAAAAGGGCCTCACAACGGCCTCCGAAAAAAAAAAAAAAACACTTTACTCCCTCTCTCTAACGAACACGCCACTCTCTCCTGGCGTTTCTCATCTTTTTGGTGGTGGTCGTGACTACGGCACAGTGATTCACGTGACGTGATTAGCGTATCACAATCTCGATCGGCAATCGTGAATCGTCGTCTCCCACCCGGCTTAGCTATGCAGTCCCCGAGCGTTCTCCCTTGTACCCTTGTGAACCATGACTATCGTGCACGAGAAACTGATTTCACTCCACTTTGTGCAAGTTTCCCACTGTCCATGCGCATGAAGATAACAGCGTGTGTGGCTGACAAACCCGAAATTCCGATAGCTTCGAGTCTTTTGGGGCTGACATTGTAAGCGCGCTTTACGAAGCGATAAGCGGCGAGAAGATCCCCTCCCTCTCTCTCTTCTCTCCTTCGTTCCCGTCTCTTTCTCTCCCCATCCCCGTGCAGCACTACTGTGGAGACCTGCTGTGAAAGGGAGTTACTACCCCGCACGTTCACTTTCTCTCTTTCAAAGCCACTTCGATGATATCACCTCAAAGGAGGTTTACTGAAGACGACAACGAAACCACTCGCTAGACTTTGTACTTCAGTAATTTACGGGCCCTTTATTGCCTGAAGAATACACATCAGCAGAGAAAATGTACTTATGGTGCGAGCTAACATGACTGCCTCTCACGGGTGAACGACAAGAGCGTCGCGGTTATATGGGTAGAGCCCACTTTTATTGGACGGGTGGGTGAAGTGGGGGTGGGGTTGCAAAGAAATATGAAGAAACGGACGGCCGTCTATAAGGTGCCAAAAGCGCTCTTCGACGCCGCGAAATTCTCGACCCAAAAAGGTCCCCGCCATTGACACCAGGTTTTGGCAACGGTCCAAATGGCCAGCCTCGACGTAGCAGGTCAATTATTAAGCCTCCCTCCTACCACCATCATTGTCTCCCTTTCCTTTCATACCACGTACCTCCCCAAAGCCATTCATCACAGCCGTCAAAGAGGCAGCGAGAGATTGGTCAGAGGCAGCTAACATTATCTATAAATATGCCACAGCATCAGGCAGATTGACATCGAACGCAGACAATGTAGCTCCTATTATAGCGGCTAGCCAACGTTAGGCAACATTGAGAAATACTCATGGATCAGCCTACTTATGACAATACCACCCATTGTTTGCCATACACAAGAAAACATTCGCAATCACTTAGCCATATTTAGCCAGCAGTAACCCTTTCGCTTACACAAAGCCGGTGATAACAAGCGAATACTGGCATAGTTAAAAAAAAATGGCGGAGCGGGGGGGGCTGTAAAACTTCTTCGATTTCGTAAGCACGTACTCATTCAGCACTTGTACCATTGTTTCTTGCTTCTTCGTACTCGTTTTGTTGCGCAGTTTCCAAAATAAAAATATTAAGCAACTTTCCCAAATCTCCGTTCTCCTCAACTTCATACAAACACACCTACGAATTTGCGTTTGACCCTAACCCACACACGAAAATATACACCCCTTTCACCCCCCGGAGAATATCTGGCTACGTTACTACAAACGCAAGTAGTACGCAGGTAAATACAGCAGACGTGTAAGGTCGCACCGGTCACAGATGGCTAAGACAACCTCCGTACTAAGGAGCGCAAGAAAGGTTATGAGATGTGACCTCGCTAGCACTAATTGTAGGCACCAACAACGACCCCATCCATACACGAGCGCGCCTCGGGCGACACATCGCGCCTCCCAACTGGAGCGCGCGCGCGAGAGGATTCGCCTCCGCTCCGCGCGAATCTTCGAAAACGCTTTCGCAAGCCGTCGAGCGCCGCAGGCGCGCACGTGCGCGCTCTGCAAAGGGGAAGAAAGCCGACGTCGCCACACTGCACGACAGAAAAAAACCACGCGCCAGCTGTTTCGCAGCAGCGGCAACACGCGCACGTATATACAGGGAGGGGTGCCCTCCCGTTGGTATTGCTGCTAACGACCACAAGAAGTCTACGTACAGGTGAGCAAGCTGAGCAGCGTCGGCTCGTAGCCTCCTCCTCCGCCAGTGGTGACCGCAGTGTGCTGAGAGCCGTACCGGTGCTGCTGATGGTGCTGCTGCTGATGAAGGTGCTGCTGCAGCATCCTCGCCTGATAGGACGGAGGCGGCTGAGCGGCGGCGGCCCGTGCTGCATTGCCGTACGGCGGCCTGCCGGCACCGCCGGCCGCGTAGTCCTCCCATGGCGGCAGCCGGTCCAGTGTCCGCCGATGCTGCGCTGTGCGAACACACACACACACCGCCAACACCACAGCCCGTCGACGTTGCAGCACGACGAAACGGCGCGCGCCGGCGACAGCGGCAGAAGGCGATCTCTTTCTTCCTCCGTCGCCCTCTCCTCTTCAACGTAGAACCTCCTCGCCCGCTACGTCGCGCTCGCCAGCCGGCCTGACGCCGCGTCCCCGTTTCCGTTTGCTTGTGCATCCTTTCCATCGCACCACCCTCTCTGCTCGAGCACTTTTTTCCCCTCTCTCCCTCAACGCCAGCCCCCCCATTTTTCATCGCCACCTCTCTCACAGGACAGTGGTGGTAGCAGAGAATTCCTGTTTGCTGGTGGTGGCGGTGACGCGCGACCGAGAGGTGAGACGCGACAGGAGTGAGCGAGTGTAGAAAAAAGAAATAGGGGAAGGGGGTAGAAGACAGCCACCAACGCCGAGGCACCACCAGGGAGGGTGGTGGTAGCGGGGACGATGAATATGACAACGATGAAGACGCCCACACGCCCGTTTGATCGAGCGTGCCTCGTTCACACATCAGTGAGCGCGAGTGGCACATGCCGACGACGCTCGATGGCCCGAGGCTTCAATACAAAGAAGCCCACCCGCTCCCTCGCCCACCACCCGTTCGGCTATGCCGTTCACGCGCGCACCAACACCCGAGCCCGCCATCGAAAAAAAGAGCGCCATCTCATGTTGTTTCTTTGTTTTTCACGAAACGAAAACAGAGGCGGCGTCCCCGGTGCCTTAGTTGTTTGTGTAACGTGTGTGTGTGTGCTGCGAGTGCACCGCAAGGCGCGAGAAAGGAGATGACGAAAAAGCAGGAACGAGAGATGGTGGCGGCGCGAGAGATGGACGGAATGCAGTTCGACCAGCGCAGCAGAACAAGGAACGGCCTGCAGCCCCCCCGTCTTTTTTTTTTTTTTTAGCAGTCGGCGTGCATGTTTGCACATGTTTATGCGTTGACTAATTATGCGAGACTAATCCGTTGGCTAATTTTCCTAATCACCGTGAATCACTTACATCAACGTAAGACGTTTTCAAGGAAATTAGGGCACTATTGTTGCTACAGAAATTGACAGAAAGTACTGTGGTTATTCCAGAGTTGGAATGATGCGGATTTATTACGACCTTCCGACAACGAACGACTTTGTGACTGCCGAAGATGTGCGTTTTCAAAGGAATAACTGAGTCACGTACAACCGCGTGACAAGAGCATCGCGCCTCTACCGCAATCCCACGTATACCGTTTGCGGGCACCGAACATCGCATTGCCAAAATATGCATTCCGTCGAAACAGCGGGGAACGACAGTATCAAAGGAGTGCTAGCTTAAAAAAATTAACGAGAACGCAAAGCTGTCAGCGGTGAAGATCAAAGAGCAATCAAAGGAGAAAAAAGAAACAAGCAAGCCATGACTGCGGGATCGCCAAATGAGAGAGACAACTTTACTCGGTGAAAATTCAAGTACAATGCTTGATTAGGACCGCGTGGCACGCAATTGTCATTCTCAGCCGGCTTGAGTGGAGTGCAGGGCGAAGGCCTCTCCCAATTATCTCCATTGTCTCCTTCCTATCCGGTGCGAACTTACTGAAATCCTCGCGGACTTCATAATTGCATCACTCCCTTTAAGTCTCCGCTTTAGAATGCGTTCTCCATCCGTTCCTTTGCAATCATGAGGTTACTTCTTCGCGGACAAGGATTAAGCGATGCGCGCGAAGTCATGACTTCGATGAATTAACAAAGAAAAACTAATTTTAGTAACATTGAGAAAACGTCCATCAGTCCAGCAGCTCGGACACCCATTTTCTCGGGCCGCTGCTGAAAGTCTACCCCCATTGCCCCTCTTTTTCTACCTCCTTCTCTCTCTCTCTCTCTCTCTCTCTCGTCCCGGCGGATTCACAAAAGAAGTTGTAGCATGCATGCAAGCGGCCAGGTCCAATGCGTCAGCGCTGCTTCTTGGTCGTCAACAACATCGAGACAGGCACACGGACTGCGGCGCCGCGGCAGGTGCGAACAGTCCAGTGGCTTTTCGCGAGGTTTCTCAGCGATACCAAGAACCGACGCATTCCGTCGGCCGGCGATTCCGCACCCGAACTTCCATCCTCTGCGGCGCGCCCCTCCATTGTAGCTCGAGTTCACCCTTCCCGACTTGACTGGAGGAACAGAACGCAACAGTAACCATTTTTGTTCCCCTGACTGACAACCGGTAGTCAGTTCTGCGCATAACGTGGCCAGCCCAGGTCCAATCTTTCGTTCGATGTCAACACTCCCGTTGTGCTCCTTGACCCGTTCTGACATCCTTCGATCACTGAACGTCGCTCCTATCATTCTACGTTCCGCTGCGCGCTGCGTGGACAACCTTCACCACTAGCTGTTTTGTTATCCACGACGTTTCAGCGCCGTACGCAGCAATTGTACGCTTCTCGCTTTAACGTCAGTGGCAGATTTCCTTGCATTCTTTGGGAGTGCCAGCCAAATGCGCTAAGTCACGTCCTTATTCTTCAGTGAACTTGTTGATTAGGCTTTTTCGCTAGGCTATTCATCAGTATCTTTGCATTAATAACAAAGATATTAGGCAGATTCTAATACTTTCTTTCCCTCAAACATTTTTCTCAATTCGTTGTTATCCTTCTTGATTATTAGCACCGTCATGCATAGAATCAAGCAAATATCGAACGGTAAGTGAAGCAAAAGGCTCTAGACGGACGACCTGCTTTCACGCGTGACAAAGTATTTACCTTCGCGTACGGAGCCTAAAGGTTTCTCGTCGACGCTAACGAACGCAGTGCCGCCAGATTCGTTTATCTGCTCTCTACGAAAACACACACACACACACACACACACACGTGCTCCGAGACACCTACGCGACGCGCGGAATGGGGACACGCAGGTCTAGACGCGCGCGTCCCAAGACGGTCTCTTATGTGTGGGCTACTAGCATGACCACTCGCAACGGCGAAGTTGAGGCACGCTTTCTTTCTTTTCTTGCTTTCATTTAATGACTCAGTTTCTCCTTTTTTTCCTCGCCATATTTGAGCTCTCTCTCTCTCACAAAGTTGACGCTGTTGACAAACAGTAAAACCGGTCCGCGCGCGCGCACATGTCACGTATAAACGGCGACGGTATATATGTGGCTCTGTAAGCAGCGAAGAGGGCGCGCCCTCTGTAAAAAAGAAAGGAAAGGACAAAGATAGTGGCCTGCCGTAGCCAGATACAGTGACCTGCTGCTATCCGACGTTTGCGTGGGGATTCTATTTGCAGAGAAAGCGCGACTAATTTAGGTGAGATTAGACGTTAGCTTCAGACAACACTGTATTCTTACCGTCATTGATTGGTTGGTTGGTTGATTGATTGATTGATTGCTTGATTGAGTAGGTAGCAAAACCTCCGCCGGTAGCGAAGCATAAGCTGGTAGTATCCAGCTATAAACGTTTCAGTATCCTATCGGCCGAGCTGCCCTGCAGTTGAAATAAATTAGAGCAGTCGTGACAGACTTGAAGCATTGATTGATATATTTGAGGGGTTTAACGTCCCAAAACCACCACATGATTATAAGAGACGCCGTAGTGGAGGGCTCGCGAAAATTTTACCCCCTCCATGGGGTTCTTCAACGTGCACCCAAATCTGAGCACACGGGCCTACAACGTTTCCGCCTCCATCAGAAATGCAGCCGCCGCAGCCGGGATTCGATCCCGCGACTTGTAGCAGAGCCACAACTTTCCACGACGACCACTAGCACGAACGAAAGAGACTACCTTTTCTGCAGCTCGCGCACTCGAACTTCGCACTTTATAGCCGAAAGATTGTTAGGTGGGGCTGATTTCTTCACGCCCCACCGCAGTGGTCTAGTGGCTAAGGTACTCGGCTGCTGACCCGCAGATCGCGGGATCGAATCCCGGCTGCGGCGGCTGCATTTCCGATGAAGGCGTAAATGTTGTATGTAGGCCCGTGTGCTCAGATTTGGGTGCACGTTAATGAACCCCAGGTGGTCGAAATTTCCGGAGCACTCCACTACGGCGTCTCTCATAATCGTATGGTGGTTTAGGGACGTTAAACTCCGCATATCAATCAATTAATTGCTTTACGAGCACAGTGGCAGAACATCGAGAAAAAAAAACAAGCCATAAAGAAAACGGCATAGTGAACGCACAAGACACAGCGATGTGTCCTGTTGTTCCCGGACCCGGGGCTATAATTATTTTTATTTCTTTTTTCCCTGTTCTGCCACAACACAGCAGCCAGCACTTGGCGATGCACGACGACATCGACCGGGTGAGGGGCAACGTATAGGTTGATGCGGTGCGAAACGGCGTCGGCAAACTCTCGAACGCGAGCAATGCAGAGCACTTTGACGACTCGGCCGTACGGTATATAGTACGCAGTGCATACACACCGCGCGAAGAAGGAATGCGGGGCGCGTAGACTCCGCCGAATTCCGCATATCTGAAGTGCGCTCGCGATACCGCCTCCGACCGCTTCTGCTGGTGTGAACGCCGGACGGCAGGAAGGCGTCGCAGGAATGCGAGAAGCGGGCGCTCAGAGTTCTCACGGGACGCGCGCCTCGTTTCTCGCGCGCCAGGCGAGATTTTGGAGAGAGAGAGAGAAAGTTGCAGCAGGAAGGGACGCAGCGCGCTCGATATTTCTTTTTCTCCCACCTCTCCTGGTATTTATCATTTTGTTTTAATGCGTAAGCAATTCTTGGGCCACCCTCCCGAGAAAATATGATATAAGTAGTAATAACGCCTGACACGATCGTATCACGCGTCACAGATATAACGCGTGATACGACGCACAAAGCCCATGTGTCGCTTTTCCGAAGCGATACGTGGGCTTTATCGTGTTTACGAGCGCCGAGCTGAAACTACGGGTTAAGCAGGCCCAATCTGTGTTTACCGAGAAATTGGCGATGATTGTAAGTAACGATAAGTGGTCGTACGGGTCCGATAGCTGTCGACAGTAGATCGAAGCGGATGAAACAATGCTAAAGATAGAAACAGACACGCGTGGTCACCGCGATTCCGATAACGACCGATAAAAGGCTGCCATGTTTCTCGATTGGATCCGGTATGTGTCCAGTCGCGCTCGATCTCATGTGACGAGGCCCGGATGCAATTCGATCGATATGCCTACAGAAACTCTTTTGCTTACACATACCAAGACAACTCTAGTGAATGTGCCGTACTTTTTAGGGGCGAAGCTACTGAACGCGCCCCATGATCGTCCTCTGTAGTAACCACCTCTCTCGGGTATGTGCCACAGGGGAGTTTAGTTATTGGAATGTCCGCGAGATGGCGGTACTTGTACATAATCAATATATGATAAAAAAAGAAGCTGGCGTCACCCGATCGTCGTTTGTAGTGACCACCTCTCGTGGGTATGTGCCACAGGGAAGTTTAGTTCTTGGAATGTCCGCTAGATGGCTGTACTTGCATATAATCATGTGAAGATATGCGAGATGGTGGTACTTGGAGTGCTCGCTAGACGGACGGACAGATCGACCCACGGTTGGACGAACGGACGGGTGTACGAACGGACGGACGCTTTACTCCACTCAAAATCATTCAGTCCCTGGATATGTTGTGATTTTTTCAAACGGCTTAGCATTGCAATAAGCAGTAAAAAAATGTGCAACAAAACTATCCATGTTAACGACTGTTAGCCGAATAATATAGCATTTATACTACCATGCGTGATCGCGGACAGCATATACTATAGACAGGCAAGATCTGCGTTGACAGAAATTTGGCACTCGAATATGCAAAGAACAGGTAGCGATTTCAACGTGTACAAATTTTGTTTGCATAATGAATCACTTGGCGCGAGACACGATTAACAGCTGTGCGATATCGCTGAAAGACAACCTGCCTCGTTCAATCGAAACACAACAGGCTGAGGTTTTTTTTAGCTTGAACGTATATACTTCTTTACGTTTCCGTGCTAGCAGATACCGAATAGAATCTGTGCATGCCCGGGTCTTTACGAATCGTAAACCTCTAGATAACGTAAACTACCCGCCAGATAGGATTTACGTCTGTGGCCCTATCTCGCAAACCTGCCTTCGTGCGTAGGAACTCGCGATAACAGCATTGCTGAGACCCCAGCCATCGAGTCAAAATTAGCCTAAGTGCAAGCGCCAATAGCGATTACATTGTTTCAGTCGGTTTAGCAAAACAAGAATGACCTAGAACATCGAAACCACGTGAGCCCCTAACAGGCTGGATAGTTGGCGTCAAGAAATCACAAACTTGTTATTGCACAAACATCGTACATTGCACGTCTGGTGGAAAAACCGCGCAACAGCGTTATTACGAATGGGTTACCTTTTCATTCACCTTCACCTCAAAAACATTACGCGTAATCCAACGTGTCCATGACCAATGTTGCACGAAGCGTCACAAGATGCCGACACTATAGGTACGAAAACCTTGTATTTCTTGATCCTTTTTGCGCATGGGAGGATACTGTAGGCAAAAAAAAAAGAATAAACTTGCCATGATTTTGCCGCAGTGGTGGTTGAATCCTGTTCATGTTAAATATAGTTCAAATGCAGTTAGCATCACCATTTACGGTTTGCGAAAACATAAAGTTATACGTTTACGTACCAACGTAGACGTTTACGTATGTGGAGCTAAAACATGTAAGACGGCAAAAGCAAACCGGTATCCAATAGCACGTTAACGTAAAGAAGTATATGTACATGCTAAAAGCCCTTCTAGAGACCTCTCCAACACGTCCTGCATGCCGAAGCACAGACAGCAGAATGGCGCGTACAAACGGGCCTTCAAGATGGCGTGGCGATGGTGTTGCCCCCTTGCAGATCAAGAATCAGTGCATACCCTCTATAAAAGTATCTCGTGTAGTTGTATGAAAGAAGGGGAATTTTGAAAGAAGGCTCGTTTTTCTTTGCTAGGCACAGCATTATTCAGATGAGGCAAGAAAGCCGCAGAAGGTATGGAAGAAGCTATACGGAGTAATTATAATATAAATGTTAAAAAAAAGTCGACAAAAAGATGAATAGCCATTGGAAGGGACCAAGCGTGCGAGCTTCAAATAACGCATCAGGCGCTCTAATATGTGAGATTATGAGATTATTGGCCAGCTGCCAGCTCATAAAAAGGTCACGTGCTTCATGACGCCAGCAGAGGGGAAAAAAAGTGTTCCACACCACACCATAATGGCTACTAGCGGCGACGACAAACACTCACAGGTTTAAATGCCAATATACCAAGTGTCCTAGTTATCTATATTTGATCAGCACATATACAGCAACAAAACATCACCACAACTTGAACTATCGACATCATGCAGGTCACATAATCACCTCAGCTTCATCCGCACCTGAGGTGTATGTTAATTAACCAGTTGGAACAGGAGTGACTACCGCTAATGCAGGTACCTTGTAAATCTTCGAACACGAGCTCCTTCCTGTGCTCTCTCGCATATCGCATACCAATCGGTACGATGCCGACGCCTAGGCCAACGGCAGTCGAACCCGCGAGCTTGTGCTAAAAAGCGCCACACCCCAATCACTGCGTGGCAGCTATGCGTCAGCCACGTGATCTTGCGAGCCTGGCCTCCCATCTCATCAGAAGTCATACCAGCTATTCTGAATATGTAAGAAGGCAGGCGACCGTCTGAACTGCACAACGGCACATACATCTCACCATGCTTGTGAATCATCTATAGACAGTGCCACCTATATTTTTCTCGTTCCCCTTTTGGCATGAAGGGTAGCAAACAGCAGAAATGCTAGTTCGTCTCTATGCCATATCTTCATTCAGTTCATCTCACTATAGACCCTCCAGAGGCATAGACAGCACGCATTTCCATCTGCTACGACCCGACCCGGAGTAATAAATCTACTGCCGGCTTCGCAGACCCCTTTAGTTACCCGCCAGTTCTCGCCAGTTCTCGCCAGTGAAGACACGAAATATGCTTCTCTGGCCAGACGGCGTGTCCTACGGCGAACTATGCCCCTCGGAGAAACTCCTCGCATCGTCTACATACTTGGCCTAGACAGGGCCAGCAGACGACGGCGGCTCGGCTAGCAGACGACGTTCACGTGCGAGCGTCGTCTGCTAGCCGAGCGTGACTCAGGAACAGAAAAACGCGGACGGACACAAACAGACATACGAACGGGCCTCGACGTTCTTGCAAACCAGTTCCGCAAGGTCTTGCTGCCGGCCGGCCGGCAACGCCACGTTTCGCTGGAGAGAGGCCGGCCTGTTCGTTTGTAGGACGTCGGTGCATGCATGCATCAATACGTTATTTTTGTAGGTAAGGATACGCACACACATACAAACACACACGCACGTGCAGACATACTTCCGCGGGGAGACCTGTGACGTGGTCTGCTAGAAAAAAAAACAGACGAGGTTGTGACCCAGACGAATCCGCAGACGACGCGGCATAGCGACCACGGCGACATCACACGACGGAGAGACGCATTTCCCGACGACGCGACAAGAAAAGGCAATTAGACGACAGCGATATAAAATGAAGAAGAAACGGGAAGATGTGTGCACGAATGTGGTTTGGCCGGGCGTAGGAACGGTGTGGACTTGTTGCTATGCATACCAGCGAGATGCCAAGAAAAAAAAAAAAACGAAACCGGCAACGCAACACTCACGACGAATCCGGTGCTACCGCATTTCTTGTTTCTACTCACATAGGGGGCGCCGCTTACATACCTAGGAGATCGCTAGAGTTACTGTACGCGGCTCCCAAGAACATCTATGTAATAGAGAGGGCGCTAAGGCTAACGGAGGAACGTGCGCTTGCCCTCCTGTACCTTTATTTTCCTGTTTTCTGCTGGAACCAGCAGCAGGTCATTTTTTTTTCTTTTTGCACAGGCTCGACTATATATATATATATATATATATATATATATATATATATATATATATATATATATATATATATATATATATATATATATATATATATATATATATATATAAGGGAAAAACTTGTATACTTAAGGGCTCGTTTTTCCGTGTTTTGACACAATTTTAATTACATCTAACCGACAATACCGCCAAGTAATGTATAGGGGACGTTATTAGACCGAATTGTAATGTAAATGTGAAGAAATAAAAGTGGGTGAAGATATAACTTGCTCTGGGCAGGAACCGAACCTGCGACCTTCGATTATATATTCGTGTTGAAGCGAAACTATTTCCCACACTGCAAAACCGATGATGAACTATAATAACTTACTTCAAATCACAAAGGGCAAGCTATAATGCTCAGTGCGGAGCGACGACCGAGGAGCAGGATACAATGAGACCTTTGGTGAAGACAAAATAAGTCCTACAACGTGGTTTCGAAGGCCGGATAAACATGCAGTTGAGCCTTCGTATGAGATATAGTATATGTCACCACACCCGCAGCGCATTAACAGGCACAGCCTGCGGATCCGTGCCACTACATGGAAAATGTGTCTGCGGTGGGCAACTACACAAGATACTCTCCGTGTTGTTGCCCACAGTGAACAAGTTTATGCCGTGTAGCGTGAAGGCACCCAAGCAAAGCTATAACTATACGTACAGACGCCTGCGCCGCGGCGACCTTGGTATGTGTCAGCGCCACATGATCTTAAAAAAATGTTTTTTTTTAGGGGGGGGGGGGAAGAGTCATGTGGTATGAGGGCATGCAATTGCTTTCGCCCTTTTTTTGGTACTCAGTTGAATCATACGGCGAAGATACACAGAAAAGACTGCCGCTCACAAACGGAAGCAAAATATATTGGCGACTCACTTACGGGACGCGAATAGGAATTTTGCGTGCGGAAGCATTTCGCAAAGTGCCCTAAACATTCTACAGCGGAGCCAGGAACCTTTGATCCTTCCTTAACCCCATCCCTCGCGAGCCACTGTTGAGGTGTCGCACTATGACACAGACAGTTACGGGGCTCACTTTTACATACTTTTCTCTCTTTTTAGAATCACACACAGGACGTGCATATCTGGTGTGGTTCCCGGCACACATAAACACAGCCACCTACAACCCGAACGAGACGGTCCACGCGCTGTCGCGAGAACCCGCCGCGCAGCCCAAGGGGTACCTTCGTCGGAAGATGCTATACTGCCCAAACCGAACCTTTAATAAAAAACACAATCACCAGCTATGCAGAATACACCAAGTATCATCGTGACATGAGGCGGAGTTTCCCTCCACCTCACCCAAAATTAGAAAACAGACGACAGATTGGCGGAAATTACAAACCGATCCTTTTGCGAGCCCTGTTGAGCTACACAGAAGGTTCTTCCAAAGATTTACCCAGACCCGATATGCAAAGCCGGCAAAATAGAAGCGGCCTCCCTGAATCCACGTGCTATGGGGGTGTCCCAAGCGGCAAACAGACTCCCCAGAACCTCTCCGGAAGCGATGGCGCCAAACGCTGCTCAGATCCAATTCACAAGATCAAAGCTGGGCTATTTAGAAGCCCAAGGCAGGCTACTGGAAGACAAGGTCTCCATCTGAGCGGTCTGGCCCGATGTAGCAACTTGCCGGATCTTGCAGTAAAATTGTTTCATTATTTCACTGTATACTGCCCCGTATACTTACGGCGTTTCAATAACCCCGCATAATCAACTTCTAAAAGCCAAGCGACGTAGCTTCCCCCTCGATGAGCCCGAAATACGCTCAGCAGGGCTCCTCTCTCTGCCTGGCCATATTTGTCCTCTCGTCTATCAACGTGTGGCATGTCGTGAAGCGCGACCAGCGTACAAGGGTAGAAGCTTGGGACGAATTGACTGTAAAGTTCGCGACGACACCTGAACGTAGGCAAAGCAAATAAATAAATAAATAAATACGAAGTCGAAAAAAATGACGCTGCGACGACCAGAGACATTGAGACACTGCTGCCTTAAGGAAACTCTCGTCGAACGAGCGTGCGACGTCAGCAGCTGTGGTGCCGCGTACGCCGACGCTGTCAAGTTCGGTCCTACCATGTGCTTCGAGCCGTCTCTCTCGAATCTCCCCACCGACCCCTTCGAGCACCTCTCGCTTAATTATAGCTCAGATAAAGGGCCCACTGAACTTTACAACCGGAAGTAGCAAGCGCACATGACGGGAAACCGAAGTTCCGCCTTTTTGTTTTTTTTTATTATTTTAGCAGCGCTAAATAATATTTCAAAGTCGCGTCCGGAATGCCGAGTAAAGAGGACTGGGGGTCGGTGAACCACACTCAACATGTGACAACGTATAAGGCACGCGTACATCCTACACAAGACTCGATCGTAAGCTGAACACTAACGCGAATCGCTTATTCGTTAAATGACCGAAACACATAAAATCAGGGGCCGAATTCACCACACTTCTAATAATAGTACAACCTGAGGCGTTAAGCCCCAAAACCACATCACTGAGAAACGCCACAGTGCAGGGCTCCGGAAATTTGTATTGTCGGGTATTATTTAACATGAATGAATTCGCACAGTACACTGGTCTCTGCCAGTTCGCATCCATCGATGTGCGACAGCCGAAGCCGGGGTCGAACCTGCGGCCACCGGGACTCGGACCGCTGATTGATAGATTCGTAGGGTTTAACGTCTTAAAACCACCATATGATTATGAGAGACGCCGTAGTGGAGGGCTCCGGAGATTTCGACCGCCTGGGGTTCTTTAACGTGCACCCAAATCTGAGCACACGAGCCTACAACATTTCCGCCTCCATCGGAAATGCAGCTGCCGCAGCCGGGATTCGATCCCGCGACCTGCGGGTCAGCAGCCAAGTACCTTAGCCACTAGACCGCCGCGGCGGGGCGACGACACCACCGCGGCGAACCACCAGACTTCTCTTAGTAAGCGTACTCTATAGGCCACAGGCTTCGGCAATTATACGTCCCACATCACTATTGGCTGAAATATTAATCTTACCGAAAATTCGTCTCATAGGACGTCGCCTCAATGTCGACCCACCTGTGTTCGCAGGCAGCAAAGGCCTCGGCATCTAGCCCGGCGGGCAACGACATCCGGACTTCGCGCCGCTAGTTGTCAGCAAATTGTGCTGCCCCATGACGTCACAATATTGCCGACAACAATGCAAGGTTCCATTCGTACTTCCGGGACAGAGTTTAATGTCAAATTAACATGTCTTACAGTAAAGGCATGGCACGATCACACTTGACGGCTGCGCCCACATGTTAATATGACTGCGCGAGACCCCCGTAACATGCCACGTGAATGGCGAAACGAAAGCCTGACGGGAAGTATAAAAAAACAGAAAAACAGAAAAAAAGAAAATACAAGAAGAAAGATGACATTTGGTTTGAGAATATGACGCTATGTTCGCCAACTGCTAGGACGAAATTTCTCTACATCGTGACCTCTGGACTGTTTTTATGGTGAATAATAATAATAATAATAATAATAATATAATAATAATAATAATAATAATATAATAATAATAATAATAATAATAATAATAATAATAATAATGAATGTCGGAGTTTCGCTGCCCAAAACCTCGATGCTATCATAAGACACCCTAGCGGATGGCTTTACAAATTAGGAAATTTCTACCACCTGGGGTTTATTAACGTGCACTTAAATCTAAGCACGCGGGTGTCTAGCATTCATTTAGATAACTATTGCACCCAAAATAGACTGTCCCATTACGATCATCTCTCTTGTGCCTCGGCAGATGCCTCAATCACGCCGCGATGCTGCACCCCTTCCCCCCCCCCCTTCTCACTAACCTAAATGACCTCATCCGACGAGCCGGAAGGTTACTGCCTCCGCCGTACATACTGTAGGTGCCGCAAGCGACGAGGATCATAAACCAAAGAAAAAAAAAACAAAGAACCGACAGTACACGCAGGAGAGCCAGCTAGGTTACTCGCCTCGTAAACTACCACTGGCGGATCCATCCCATCCGCAGCGAGTCTGAGCTCACCGCACGCAATGGCCTCAGCCGTTCTCAGCTTTTATCGTTTTTCGCGGTGCCGCGCGAGATTACTCTTTGACCCAAAGCGTGCTCACCTAGAGCCGAAAAAAAAAAGACCTCTCGAGGCCACTATCTTGTTGCCGGCCGAATCATACGAACACCACAGTGATATAAGGTCGGGTTAGCAGAGAGAGAGAGAGAGAGAGAGAGAGAGGTGTGTGTGTGTGTGTGTGTGTGTGTGTGTGTGTGTGTGTGTGCGTGCGTGCGTGTGCGTGTGTGTGTGTGTCAAAATACTAGCTCAACAGACACCCGGAATGCTGAGCAGTCTGAGATATTGATATCCGAGGTCACGTGTTCGATTCTTAGTCACGTAGGCTGCATTCAAATGGCGGGTACATGCAACAACAACAACGCCCGAGTACCGACGCGGCACCAAGCTTGTCAAACCAATGTGGCCAGTGCACGGCACCAGTTGTGGTCAAAATCGACCCCCGAGTGCCCCCACACTTTCTGTCAACAATGGGTCTCATAGTGGTATCGCTGTTTTAGGACGTTACACGCCAAGAGTGGAATCCCATTAAAAGAGACATTAATGTTACAGACAAATCGGTATAAGAGACCACAGAGTGTCTGCACTGGAACAGGGGATGATCGAAAGACCCGTACATAGCACTCTGCTTATAAGGGACACCTCATGTAAGGGACAAGAATTGCTCTCCAGTGCACGTAAGAAACGCCAATCCAATTCGTTAGCGCCCGAAACTGTATAGATACGATCTCTTTTTCCTATTTCGCTTACACGGTAATGATTCCGTCACGGCAGGGAATCGAACCCACGACATCGCTTTCAGCCATCGGCGGCAACGTGCGTATTAGATTCGCCGAACGATTTTTTACCACGACGGTTTTTTTTTTTCATTGTTTAACATATAACGCAGTTCTTTTTCCGCTATTCGGATGTGTACGCCGGAAATCACTCGTCTGATTTTAAAATGACCTTTCTAAACGCGTACGAAACGTGTTTCGCTGGTTTATCGATTAAGAACTACTATATACGGCCATACTGTGACGTGCGTGTGTTTTGAGAATGCACGCACTGTATCAGTCTCGAACGACGTCCGCAAACATTGTCTTACTTTTACACCTGTTCGCTTCGTTTGTGAACAATCGCTATATGGCCAGGAAAACAAAAGGAAACACGACCGTTCGATTTGTGGCACAGCCCATTGTTCTGTCGCGCCGGTTTTTCGCGAACGACGACCAGTCGCAGCAATACCGCAATGTTTCTGCCGTACTTGTCACATCCAGCACTACACGGTGGCGAACAAGTAATAATAATAATAATAATAATAATAATAATAATAATAATAATAATAATAATAATAATAATAATAATTTCAAGACAGTTTAAAGATAAAATTCCGTCGCACGTACAGTAACTTCTGAGGCTGTATTTAACACGGAGAGAATACGACTCTCTCGAAAACGCGAACTTTCGTAGGATATGTGACGTCACAGCACGCGCCTACGCGTTTCCTTACGCTAAAAGGGCGTAAGAGCGCAATTCAGGTCGGAGCCACATTCGGGAGAGTCGCAGGACCTGTTTTAATCTCGCCGAAGAGCGTACTTGTACTTTAACCGCTCGTGATCGGGTGACACGAGCAGACACGTCACGCATAACGTCATCGGTCGACTCTGGGCCCGGCAACAGTGATGCGGGCAAAAAAAAAGAGAACCGCTAAGAGGCACGGCGTAAGCTGCTGCTTTCTCCTCCCCCCCCCCCCCCCCAATGTCCCAGTGATATGGTCCAACCAATGACACTGGCAAGAACAAAAGAAAAAAAAAACGCACCACTTACCCCACGCCAGGCAGAACGCTTTCCTTTCTACGAAAGCTTTGGCAGCTGGTGTGACGTCATTCGCGACATTTCTGCTTATGTTTTAATGGCAGTTCTGGGTAAGGCCCTCGATAAAGGGATCTATGAGCACGTTACAGGAAGGTTCAATTGGCTCTCCGCGGTCCTCGCTTGCGAGCTGTGCCACCCGCTGCCGAACAAAGCTTACTACTATTAGAAATCGTTTGATGATGATGATGATGATGATGATGATGATGATGATGATTTAACACCCTGAAACCGCAATATGTTGCTCATTGAGGGGCACCGTATACAGAAACGCTCCGAAAATTTGGACCACCAGTGTTCGTGCGCTGACATCGCACAGTACTCGGGCCTCTAAGCGTTTCGGTTCCACCGAAATGCAACCGCCGAGGCCGCAATCGAACCCGCGACCTTTTCTGGTCACGGGTTCATTCCCCGCCAAGCCCAGTAACCGCTGATCCACCGTAGCGGTCGGAGAGGTTGGAAGTTCATGTGGCATGGCCTATATAGCCGCACATTCCCACGTTATGCGGGCATGGCGCAGGTTTTCCTCCTCGCCACGGACGGGTGTCTGAGTCATGTGCAGGGCGTCTTTTGCATAGGATGTTAGAAGATACGCTTTTCTTGCGCTTTTTAGGATACGGAAACGCTTCACACCGACACGTCGCTTTCGAGACCACCAACTCCGTCATACAGCCAGGGCGCTCGCAATCTATAGTGTACAACATGCGTCACAGAGTATCACGTTTTATACACGAACATAGCCGTGTGCAGCGTTCTCCGTTGAGACCCGCCCCCCCCCCTTCCCATTTTGAAGGACACCACGCCCCTCTTTTTCCTCATTGGTCGCGTCCGAAACACAAAAAGCTTACGAATGCAACGATAAAAACGAATTGATTACCTTGATGGTCTCTGCGTGTCTTTCCTGTCTCCATCTACATATAGCACTCGTATTTTTTTTTTTCAAACCATCACGAATCACCAACTCGCTCAATCAGCCATTTTGAAGAATTCATAACACCTGCCTTTGTTTCCCCGCTTTCCGGGGCAACGACGGGAAGTAAACAGTTCTCGGAATGTAACGCGAAGAATCCTCGTTCGGCATTTACGTCAAAACACCCGCATGAGAATGGTATACAGGTAAAACTGACTAAAAATAATGGGAAGACTAGGCATCCCTCCCCTCATCGATTAAAGAATGCAAAGGCACCCTTCCCCCTCCTCCTTCCCCTCGGCTATACGGCTGCGCGAGCACCTATGTTCACGACGATTGATGTCCCGTCAACTTTCTTGAAACTTACGTATCCAAGGCGCGCAGTAAAGCCACAACATGCGCGCGTTACTTCGCTGGCTAGCTCGAAGTTACACTACGGCTCGAACTGATTGAATCACCTTCGGTAATTCAATCACCGTCCAAGTTTGACAAACTACAACCACATACACGTCAGCTTAGAAAGTACGTATACACGTAAGCGGAAAGAAGCAGGCGCACAGACGGGAGAAGCACTCAATATATTGATAGGTTACGAACACTGGGGCTGTTATAACTCGGCACGGCCAAACATGAGTGAGAAACAAACAGTGATAACAAGGATAGAAAAAGCACACACATAGCAATAAACATAGAGAGCCAACGCGGTTAACACACGCACACGCAAACACACAAACACACCTTGTGTGCTTATATATCTGACGATCTGCGAAATTATATAGGGAGCGCGTATACGTGATCTGCCTCCCAAACTGAGGGCCGAAGTAAAACTCAGCAGCAAGGCGTCAATGCTGGTGATTTTCAGCAGCTACCCAAAGTGGTTCTAAGAGAGAAATGAAGAGAAAAGTGGGCCCCGTAACTTGGTCTGCTTCAGCGAGCGACACCTCAACAGTAGCTCCAAATGGATGGGTTTGAGAAGGGATTAAAAGGATAGGAATAAAGGTGTAGAGAGAGAGAGAGAACAAGTATGCCAGAGAGCAACGACATATCGAGGCGATGGGAGAGATAGGAAAGATGGAAACGCGGTCGCAGGAGTCCGAGGACGGGGCATTACTTGCGAGAGCTCTTGTCGGCGTCAGGAGATGGCGTAGGGCAAGTCCAGTCGGTCAGAGCTACGCTGTCGTCGGAGGTCGGCGTCAGGAGATGACGTAGGGCGAGCCCAGTCGGCCAAAGCTACGCTGACGTCGGAGATCGCGAGAGCACAACCGGTCGGCACGGAATCCAGCGAGCAGCTACGCTTTCAACAACTGTCGACTCGGGAAGACTTGGTTACAAGCATCATGACCTCTTCAATTTTTGTCTTTATAAGCATTTATTTTTGTTTTGTCTTTCCTCCGAGAGCTGGAACACTGCGAAGTTCTGTTTTTTACAAGCTCCGCGCAGAATCGAGTATATTCACTCTGACGGTGTAGTGAGAGGTGATATGGAGAAGGCACGATCCCATAAGCGCTTGCGGAGGGCGGTGTCAGCGGCCACTCGAGTTCACACAGCTGCAGATTCCCGGGCAGCGTCTCCGCACAAGAAACGCCCCACCACGTAAACACGGCCGAATTCACGGGCAGCATCTCGGCGCCGGCACAAGAAACACTACACTTACGTAAACGTGGACATCCGAGCACGTCCGCTAGGCGCGGTTGCCACGAGGCGTTGGTTCGACGAACATTCAAAAAGAACTAAAGGGAGCTTCTGAGCCGCGAACGCTTAGCAACAACGCATCGCCAGAGACAGGAGAGCGAGACACGAGTGGCGTCGGACGTATACCCGATCGAGCTCCGGCACCGAATACCGCTTCCTTCTGCTGCTTTTTGAAGTTGAAAAATTTAGGGTGGTCCCTGAATGTACGAGCTCTACTGTATAATGGTTTTGTTTGCTTGACCTAGAGACAGTGTGATCGTTGCAACTTTCTAGTTTACAATGAGTTTTGCACTGTGCAACGTTTTTTTTTTTACCTGAATATGTGTGTATAAATGTATGTATGTGTGTATTTGTTTATATATCTATACTGTTCGTGTGTACGACCTAAACATGGTAATTGATATGTATTCACCGCTACCATGCGATACATGTAACTTTCCCATCTGCCCTCCTGCTTGGTCCTTATAGGACTGCAGTATGTATTAAATAAATAAAAAAGTAACCACTGCCGGTTCACTTGGTAACTTCAGTACAATACAGTTCTCTTCTTAAAAAGCGAACCTTGCCTTAACTCCATCATTCGCCCATATATCTGACAACGGTATACCACAGGACGAGTAGGTTGTACACGATCTTGAAAGCAGCGCCCCAAAATTTTAAGAAACACGAACGTACAAGCAATCACAAGCACAAAACAGACCCTGAACTTAAAAGTGAAACTCCTATTGATATCTCCATGCTTTTTTTACGATATGGCTCCCAAAAAAGCAGGCGCACTCGCCCGGTCGCGTGCAAGTATACGGCTGAAACGTTTAGCAGTTCTAATTCACCATTTTGACATTTTTTTTTTTAGGTTCACCAACTCAAATCGGCTCGCGAAGATCACAACGATCCATTATTTTACCCTATACACAAACGCCAAGACACAACGACAAACAAAGCGACAAGTTCGTTCGAATCCGCCATCACGAAAATCGGGTAAATCCGTGCACTATACGCATCACTCCCATCGCGGATGAACGATGGATGGATGCGATGAATGAATGCGATGAATGAATGCGATGAATGAATTGATGGATGGATTAATATGGCTGTACCCTTGAGATTGGGCGGCGGCTAACGCCACCTAGCCGTCATACTTAGTGAACAAAAACTAAATTTATCTTTTTCTTTAAAATGGTGAAGTTAGCACTGGCTCTTTGCAGCGAAGAATTTAGTTTTTACTCGGGCCTCGATTATAGCCACCAATCAGATAACCTCCTCCTAGTTATTTCTACCCGCTTAAACTCTATTTCGCCCTCCCTGTCCCTAAACCTCAGTGCTTTGAAAGGCTCTGCGCCATCATCCTGAACTACAGGGTGAAACCCTTTACAGAACATTATCAAGGGTTCGGCAGTTTCCTCTTCCTCTCCACGCGCACTGCAAACCGTGTCTATACCTTTTCGTGTTTGGTCCGATAAGTCTTGGTTCGCAATACTCCCGTCCTGGCCCCAAACAGTAGAGAACCACCCCTAGAATTATCACAGATCTTTCCTTGGCAATTTCCTGCTTGAAAGTTCGATAGCTCTCTAGTGCGGACTTCTTAATCATGCCAATTCTCTACATGTCAGTCTCCATTTCCTTCACATTCCTCTTAACCGATAGTTCTTTTTGGTTTGGCCACCTGTTCTTTTCTGAGTATTTACCCGTCAATTTTCTGGCTCGCTTCCTCCATTTTGTATCGACATTCCTTCTGCACAAATACCTGAAAACCTTCCTAACCCAACGCTCTTCCCCCATTTCTCTCAATCGCTCCTCAAATTTTATCTTGCTGCTAGCTTCCCTGCCCTCGAATGATGTCCATCCCATATCACCTTGTACTCCCTGATTTGGTGTATACCTGTGAGCCCCTAAAGCAAGCCTACCTATTCCACGTTGCTAAACTTCTAATCTTGCTTGAACCTCTGATCTCATGCACAAGACCGCATTGCCGAAAGTCAGACCAGGAACCATAACACCTTTCCAAATTCCTCTCACATCATCATACCTATTGTAATTCCACAGTGCCCAAATTTTTTCATCACCGCTGCATTTCTGTTCCCTTTAGTCTTCACGTATATTTCGTGTTCCCTTAGGTACACAGTCCCATTGCTTATCCGTACACCCATATATTTGTACTTATTCGTTATCTCTAGCATGACGACCTGTATCGTAAGCTCACTCCCTTCATTATCATTAAAAATCATGACTGCTGATTTTTCCTTAATGAATCTGAAATCTAACCTATCTCCCTCATTACCGCAGATGTGCATCAATCTCTGCAAATCTTCCTTGTTGTCGGCCATTAGCACTATATCATCCGCGTGCATCAATGCTGGTATACCTGTTCAATGAGTCTTCCTTGTTTGATGAAAGAGATGTTGAAGCCAAGTCCACTCTCCTATAATTTTGCCTGTAATCCTTGTAGGCACATAATAAATAATAAGGGTGACAGAGGACACCCCAGCTTAAGCCCCCATCTTATCTTTGTGGGATCGGATACCTGTTTTTCCTATTTTATAAATACCTTGTTACTTTTATACATATCCTTCAAGAACTTAGTGACTCCATCCCCCACACCTAGTGTGTCCAGTATTCCCCACAATTCCTCTTGAACGACGCTATCGTAGCTCCCTTGATATCCAAAAATGCAAGCCACAGGGGCCTGTGTTCCTTTTCTGCTATTTCGATGCACTGCGTCAGCGAGGACAGATTGTCTTTCAACCTCCTTTGTTTCCGAAACCCATTTCACTGTTCACCCAGCACCCCCTCATCCTCTATCCATGCCTGGAGTCTTTCCTTTATAATCTGCATCACCAGCCTGTAAACCACTGATGTCACTGTTATAGGACGATAGTTGTTAATGTCAGCTTTGTTTCCCTTTTTTTATTGATCATGCTCATTCTGCTAAGTTTCCACCCATCGGGGACTTCACCATCGATTATTGTTTCGCTGGCTGCCTCTCTCAGAGTCTGCTTAGACTTGGGACCTAATTCCTTTATCAGCATAATTGGGATACCGTCAGGGCCTGTTGATGCACTACTAAGAACCCTCCCTTAGCCCTTTCCCACGCTCGTTGCGAAAATGGAGCCACTGCACCACTTGATCCATCCCTGTCTATTAAGGTGCATAAGGCACTTCTTTGTTGAAATTTTTCTGTCATCCTTGTTCTTATATATTCAATAGGTTCATCCCCTTCTAGCCTAACACCCTGAGCCTTAGTTATGAAGCTCTGCTCTAGGTTCGTCTCATTTCTTAGGGAGTTTAGATGGTTCCGAAATTTCGCAGCTGCCTTTCTATCTTTTTTATGTACTTCTGCCAGCCACTGAGCCCCCTTTCTTCTCAACTTTTCATTGATCAGAAGGGATGCTTTCCTTCTACAGCTTAGAACGATATCCAATTTTCTTTAGACATCAACTGTCGGTTCACCCCGCTGCTTAGCATGTCTGTGTTCCCTAGAGGCTTCCTGACGTTTTGCCATGGCTCTTTTTAACTTCGTCATGCCACCAACTCTTAAGTTTGTGTCTCCTTTTCCGGGGTGACTTGTCACGTGCCTTAGCAAACTCTAGCTCAAACAGTCTAATTAGATTCGTGTTCGTCTACACTGCTTTATTATCCTCGGTGATTACTTTCTCAATTTGTTTAGTGGCTATTTCTATTTGCCACTCTGAATAAAAATTCCCATGTAGTTGCTCATCTTGTCTCCTTCCGACATTCATTGCACTTCCGAAACTTAGCTTGATGCGTTTGTGATCCCTACCTAGACTTCTGGAGCCACATTCATCAAAGTGCATTCCCCTGATCCTATAATACATCCTATGTGACATCAGTGCGTAATCTATCGTCGACTGCAACATTCCTACCTCCCATGTTGTTTGCCCTTCACACTTCGCAGTACTGTTGCAAATGGTGAAATCATTACTTTCACACATATCCATGATCATTTTGCCTGTTGGTTCAGTATACCAATCTATATCTTCTATGTGCGCATTCATATCTCCTAGTATAATTATCTCGAACTATCCTCCAAACCCCTCAATGTCCTTTGTTATACACTTCACCATTGCCCGGTTTTCCTGTCTGGCCTTTGCTCCCGTCCTTAAGTACACCAAACCAAGGAGTGTCATCTGCCCAGCTATACTTTCCCTTTTAACCATAAATGTTCCGTTCATCCCTGATTAACTTTTTGACAAGCCATACTTCCATGTATAAATGCGCCAACTCCACCCCCTCGATCGCAGCGCCTGAGCTTCCTCTAGTGAATATTTTATAAAGCTCGCCGGTTAAGCTACTGCCAGTCTGGAGGAGACCGACGTTTGCACTCTACGTCACCATCACCCCGTTTTTGAAGAGAGAACGGATCGGAAATCCTCTCCCTTGACAAAAACCGGTGACGTCACGGTGACGAAACGGGACGTTTGACGGCTAAGGGAACGAACCCTTACCCCGTATTCAGGAACGCTCCTCGACTCGACTTTCACCCTTCACTCGACAAAGTTGAGCACTGCGCCACTGCTCGGCTGAAAATCGCGCTGAGCTATTCAAGAATAGCAGCAAATTATCACAGATATGCAGCGACTTGCCATGTCTAGAGATGGCGCTCCTATCGGCTTTCCCAAGTGAAGGTGGTGCGTTGAGTGAAGGGGCGTTCTTGAATACGGGGGTTAGTGTTGCACCGCGGCCGCTGGATGAAAAAGGGCGCAGAGGCCGTGGTTGTACATCGCGGCGCTAAAGTAACTCATCAGAAGACGCGGAATGCACCAACCCAACCGTTTTCACGCGTACGCGTCTACCGTAGCACAGTTCGTTTAGTTCTTAATCACTCGCTTGTAGAATCAACAAAATACGTTTCGAAACCACAATGCACACACAAAAAAAAGCTAAACGTTCCTGCTGCTTCGGCAGAAATAATTCAATTTTCATTCCCGGCTTGCTCTAAAACGCGACGTGTGCTGTAATGTTCGACCGAATGCCGTCACAAATTGCTGTCGAATTAGAGGTTCTCTCAGACCTATAGTGGTTTCTAGACTTTCGATTTCGACTGCGCAGTTTTCCACAAAGCGTGTGAACATCACACGCGTCGCCACGTGGATTAAGCTCGCTAAACAATAACGCACTTGCACGTTTCCGTCCCTGGTTTATTGTTCAGCGCTCCACACAATCCCTTTATGTGTTGAGTTCTTTGAATGTACGCGATACCTGAAGCCTACAAAATCTGCCATTGTTTCTCTGGTTTATTCTCAACGTGACCTATCAGCTTATACATCGCGTCCCCTTATAGCAATGCTAGCTGCGTTTCTCTGTATAGAAGCGAAATGTCCTTCTGAAGGATCGGTCCGCTTCAATATTACGCATTTAAAGGTGTCACGAACCATTTTTCGTATTGGTGACAAAAAAAAATCCATCCGTCGTCGTCAATCAGTCGTTACAGAGCTCGGTAGCTGACCCAACGGTACAGACATCTTATCACGGTTTTGGGACGTTAAACTCCAAATACTATTATTGTATTAATCTCGCATGTTGTTACGGTACATTTGCCTGTCGGTGTATACACGTCCGTCATTTCCAAATTAAGATTTCAGTTACCGGTACACACTTGTCCCTCTATTCTTCCCGCGAATGCGCCCTCGTATTTGAAGTACCATGAATCATCATCATCATCATCATCATCATCATCATCATCATCATCATCATCAGCCCGACTACGTCCACTGCAGGACAAAGGCCTCTCCCATGTTCCGCCAGTTAACCCGGTCCTGTCCTTGCTGCTGCCAATTTATACCCGCAAACTTCTTAATCTCATCTGCCCACCTAACCTTCTGTCTCCCCCTAACCCGCTTGCCTTCTCTGGGAATCCAGCTAGTTACCCTTAACGACCAGCGGTTATCCTGTCTACGCGCTACATGCCCGGCCCATGTCCATTTCCTCTTCTTTATTTCAGCTATGATATCCTTAACCCCCGTTTGTTCCCTAATCCACTCTGCTCTCTTCTTGTCTCTTAAGGTTACACCTACCATTTTCCTTTCCACTGCTCGCTGTGTCGTCCTCAATTTAAGCTGAACCCTCTATGTAAGTCTCCAGGTTTCTGCTCCGTAGCTAAGTACCGCCAAGATACAGCTGTTATATACCTTCCTCTTGAGGGATAGTGGCAATCTACCTGCCATAATTTGAGAGTGCTTGCCAAATGTGCTCCACCCCATTCTTATTCTTCATTCATTTCATTTCATTTTATTATACTGTCAGCCCCATTTGGGCTATAACAGGGGTGGAAAAAAACCAATATACATACAAAAAATAGGTACTCCCTATACAACTTCTATTATACATAACAATGAATGACAAGAAATAGCCAAAGCACTTTGCTCTTGAGGACATAGAATAAGGAAAATATAAACTATACATCTCTATACACGACATCCTTTAAGCCCTTCAAGAAAAGCAGGTACACATTCCGATAAGACATGAATCGCCAACCCACTTATTCGGTAATTCTGACTCTATACAAACGCAAAAGCGACGGTGCCGGGCTCTCCCACCAACGGGCAACCGTATTGCGTACGCCCTTCCGCCCTCGCACCGTCCTGCCCCTTTTTCCACGATACACGGCGCCAGCCGACAGAACGCCAATGCCGCAATTCACCGAATGCGGCAGCGGAAGCGCGGCGGAAATTCGACGCCCGTATACGCGCGATTCCGCCAGAGCGGACGACCGGTGCTAGCCCTCTTTTTTGTGTGTGTGTGTGTGAGCGACTCGAAGCGCCTATAGAAGCGGCGTCTCGCACGTGACACGCTGTTCGACAGTTGCATACAAGGTCGCAAGTTCGACCTCCAAAGACGATTGATTGATTGATTGATTGATTGATTGATTGATATGTGGGGTTTAACGTCCCGAATTCGCCATATGATTATGAGAGACGCCGTACAGTGAAGGGCTCCGGAAATTTCGACCACCCGGGGTTCTTTAACGTGCACCCAAATCTGAGCACACCAACCTACAACATTTCCGCCTCCATGGGAAATGCAGCCGGGATTTGAACCCGCGACCTGCGGGTCAGCAGCCGAGTACCTTAGCCACTAGACCACCGCGGCGGGGCCGACCTCCAAAGAGAAAAGAAGAAAAGGAATACGAAATATTCAGCCTAAACACACGAATATACACACGCGCGTGCCTTGTGGGAGGGAGACGAAGACCACCACAACGTGCGAACGCCGATTTTCGCCAGCATTCCCAAAAGTTGTTACAAAAAATAATCTGAAATGTACAACACTTTACTACAGGGAAAAACTACCGTGTCACTTCTATCGGCAGCGCCAAGCTCGAAGGAACAGCGGAGCTGGGCAACCTTGCTTTGCATACCAGTCAAGCCTAGCCTCGAGATTAAGCACATGAGCCCAGAGAGAGGTGTATAGTTAAGCCTGGGAAAGGCAAGTTGACGCTCTCTCTTAATCGTGTGTGTCGCTCCCTTCTTTCTTTTTTTATTTTTCTTTCTCGGTCCATGTATTTTTTTTCTCCCTTTTCTTCCTCTTCTCAGTCTAGTTCTCTCGCCCGCAGCAACGCAACCTTTTGGCGCCCATAAATTTTGACCACCGCGTTCTGGAAAGGAGTGGAACGGCAAATTTCGAGCTGACCCGAGTGTGCCGCCCGCGATCTCCCGACGCCAGCGTAGCTCTCGCCGACTGGTTCACCCTCCGCGACCTCTTGACGCCGTGCAGCTCTCGCCATGTGGTGCTTCGTCATCGGCCTTCTTCGACCGGCTCCAGACTTTCATATATCTCCTTTTTCTTTTTGTCGCTCGCCTGTCCTATCTCTTTACCTGTATCTTTCCACTATTCTTTTTATGCCTCCATCCCCACTTCCTCACAAGGCACTGCACCGTGTCTTACCAAGAGGCAGACAGAAATTGGGCGTCTTTTTCCTCTTCTCAAAAACCACTCATTCATTCAGAAACACTCCTTGACTAGTCCGTTACTTGCCACCGCCTTCAATGCAGCGCGTTTGAAACGAGTTTGTTCTGCCTTGGCCCCGCCTAAAGCAGCGCGGTCGAAACGCGTTTGCGCTGCAGTGAAGGCGGTGGTGAGTCACGTTCAAATCAAAGAGCATTTCTGGACACGGGGGGGGGGGGGGGTGCTTAGAATTGAGATTTGGGTGAGTTGGATGCAGTTATACATATTGAGTAGATTCAGTCATTCAGCCAACACCACCTAGACTATTGAAATAGTCTAGGCGGTGTTCATTCAGCGCGATACAACGGGGACATATATAATGAAGAGACAGCGCTGGTGTTCCTGTCCCCGAGGTATCACGCTGAATCAAATCAACCATAAATGATTGTTCTGTTATACCGTGCCAGGGCAGCCATGTGGTTACGACTACGTACCTTCGGATCAAAGATGCCCGGCTTCGAATATCACCTCACCAAAAAGACGGTGTTACTTGGTTTTATTTTCATCCATTTCCCTCCTCCTCCTCTCCATTCCTTCCTCTAACGCGTTGCTAGGCGACGATGTGATGTCGTCGCTCGGCGAGACCTTTCTGCACACACTGAACGGCCTAATCTCCGGCTTGAACTCATGATTTCTGGGATTTCCCTTGTCGAAACCAGATATTACTGCGAGGCCCGCCGTACCGGAGGAGGCTAAAGATTCAATTTGACCACCCAGTGCCCTTTCGAGACACGTGCGCTGAAGTGAATCATTACACCAATCTATAGAAATAGCTTGTTCTTTCGCAAGTGTACAGTCATTAACTATACGCAATTACAGTTTAATTATGAGTAGAGGAAAATGAGGATCGATGTTTCGTTTTTTATGTGCCGAAACTTTGGTGCGTGAACGTCATAACGACGACACGAGCTTGTCAACATCTTTTCTTGGTTGCTATGACGATAGTTATAGCGCGAGAACAAAACGACGACACAGAGACAAGAAGGACACGAAAGACACGAGCGCTCGTGTATTTCGTGTCCTTCTTGTCTCTGTGTCGTCGTTTTGTTCTCGCGCTATAACTATCGCCATGCCATACCAACTAGCCCAAGCTGCCACACTTCTTGGTTGCTATGTTCCACAAAATTTTAAAATTTTCTGAAACTTTGCCTGTTAGGACCTTGGATCCCGTCGAACACAATGTAAACAATTTTCGCCCCAATAAACAATCACGTGGTCCCTCGGAAACACCGTCAAAATCAATCACGTCACGGCGAATTTGCCAGGGAACATTCAGGCAGCATTGCCGCCTGTATTTTCTTTTTTGTTCTCTTTTTTTGCCTTTCCTAGCTCTCCAAGCGCCTCCTCGCTGCTACCGCGGTGCTTTCGGCATCCCGAAATCTAATATGGAAGAAGAAAAAAATCTCTCTCTTTACTGTCCCTTTAACGTGTACCTAAATAAACCCATGTACACGGGTGTTTCGCATTTCAACCCCAGGAAAAATTTCGATGGCGGTGACGCTCTCTCACTTATTTGTTCGGTCTCCTTCCTTTCTCCCTAGGGTTATCTTCTCCCGGGCCAAATTGACCAAACGACTACAGACTGTGCAGCATTCGTAAGCGAATTACAAGTGTGTGATGGCTTATTATAAAGGGCTATACGCAACCACGTTGAATGGTCTATAATTATTAAGACGCAAGAGACGAAAAAAAATAAATCAAGCGATGGTCGCAACAACCAAAGCACCGATTAATCACAGAAAACTCGCGTGTGCGCAGGAGATTCATGACCATACCAAACGAGCTGGCAGCAGCGAAGGTAAATATATATATATATATATATATATATATATATATATATATATATATATATATATATATATATATATATATATATATATATATGGGAGGATAACAATAACCGTAATAACGCACTCAGACCCGCGGGACGAACATTACCCCCCTCCCCTTTTTTTATGCTCTTTGACACAAGTAACGCCTCCACGCGGCCTACCCATAGACACACGGCCTCACAAACCGGAACTATTGCCTTCGAGACCGGAGAGAGCGCACCACGCGGAGGCGCTCATAACGCGCTCGGACAAAATCGCTGGGCGTTGCAACGCACGCTCGCGACGCAATATATAGATAGCTCCGACGGCACTGCCGCCGCCGACATGGCGGAAGCGAGCGCGGACGCTTCCCGGAAGAGAGGTTAGAAGAAAGCGGAGTTGCCGGACGGAACCGGTAGCGGATTAGGGCCGCGAGCTTCCTCCCTTCTTCTTCCTGCAGCCTCGGCCGAGGCACGCCGGCACGTGTGGGGGGAACCCGTCGGACGCGTACACAAACGTCCCGTTATAGCATCAGCGAAGTGCCATACTTAGCACGCGCCTTCGATCGAGAGCGAGTCGATTAGAAATGTGCGCGGGTATATTGCATATAACGTTGCTTACGCTGGCACCAGGTATGGAACTTCGACTAGAGAACGTTTGGTTTTAAACTGACAGGCGTCAGCGCATTACCGCAGGCTTACCGCACAGCCGCTAAACGGGAGCAGGCTGGGTAATTGATTGATTGATTTGTGGGGTTTAACGTCCCAAAACCACCATATGATTATGAGAGACGCCATAGTGGAGGGCTCTGGAAATTTCGACCACCTGGGGTTCCTTAACGTGCACCCAAATCTGAGCACACGGGGCTAACACCATTTACGCCTCCATCGGAAATGCAGCCGCCGCAGCCGGGATTCGAACCGCGACCTGCGGGTCAGCAGCCGAGTACCTTAGCCACTAAACCACCACGGCGGGGCGAGCAGGCTGGGTAGGTGTCGCCATCTGGCGAAGCAGAGATCAACTAGGCACACACTGAACTATAAGCTGGTTATGGAATATTCGCTTGAGAGGAATACAGCATCTTTAAAGCGCAATGAGAACGAGTAGACATGCAGGTCTTGGGAAGTAATAACAGCGCACTAATACATATAAGGACTGAGGAAGACACGACAGGGGGCCGTTTTCGCTTCCCAAGCATGAACCACAAGCTAGCCCAACTTTCGCTTTTACTGGTATACAAATCATCTTGATACTTTCTGTATTGACCCGCTTGTTTCGATAGCAACGCTGAGTTGCTCTTACGCGAAAACGTTTTCAGAGCTTTCGGACTGTTGTTTCATACAAGAGGTAGAGGGGATAGATAACCAGCGGTTCGACCACGTGCACTCTAAAAAATTTGCTCGACTCTCTTTAAAAAACAAAAAGCATGACGACCTTCTTTGAAGGTCACTTATCATACCCTTCTGTGAGGGTTTTGTGACTCAATAGAGTTAACATGCCTCTTTAAGGGGAGTCATTCACGTGGCAAATCAGAACTACTCTAGGTGAGTCACGTGTACTCTTTTTTTTGTAGTGTAAAAGTCTCAGTCGGAAGGACATTTATTCTGTCTAGGGAGTCGCCAGCGAACAAGCAGCCAGAGACAGAGTGCCCACACACCACATGATTATGTGTTATGCCTATAATAGTGCGTGCGTGCGTGGGTGTGTGTGTGTGTGTGTGTGTGTGTGTGTGTGTGTGTGTGTGTGTGTGTGTGTGTGTGTGTGTGTGTGTGTGTGTGGTGTGTGTGTGTTTAGAGAGAGAGAAAGGCTTTCTTTCAGGCTATCCCTTCCCGCATCGGCCCAGTCTTTTCACTCGGGTGATACGGCGCTGGGTTTGGACGAAGTAGGCAACTTCGCAACGATGCTTACCAGATATGCAAAAAAAAAAAGTCCAAGCGCACTTACCACCGACCCGCCGCAACGCAGTTCATTATGTTTCGAAACGCGTCACAAGAGTACCCAGAAAGCGAGAGAATGATGAAGCTACACCAAGGGCCAGGTGCGATCGCAGACGACGCCGTGGTCACGTGTTCCGAGGTCTATTTGCGAAACGACCTTGCTGGCACGAGAAACCGCGACGTAGGAGAAAAAGACCGTATTTGCAAATACGTGCGCGCAACAGCCGCCGCCAACGACAAGGGTGTGCAGTTTTTGAAGTTGCGCTGCCTTTCACGCATCACCCTACAGAGACAAGAATAATGGATGGCGGCGAGAAAGATGACGAAGGAGAGTTGAATGCGGATCTGCTGCTGTCACGCACGTTCAAACAACGCGAGCGCACAAAGGGCGCTGGTGTCAAATTCGGGTCGAGCGTGTGCCGTTTGAGGGGGACCGAAATTGCCTCTCTATTAAAAAAACAAACAAAAACATGCGTCTGTCTTCTTTGCCTTTCGGCTGTATAAACCATAAGCTAGGGTATTTATGTAGAAAACAGCCCCTCACTTTTTTTTTTAAATAGTAAAGTAGAAATACATCTAAGAATACATCGCGGTAGTCGTTGAAGGGCTAGCTGCTTACGCGTAAGTTTAAGGAAAACGAAAAAGAAAAAAAAAAACCGCGCGAAGACGGGAAGCAAGAAAAAAAAGGCACAGAAAACGGGCTATACCTGAGTCCAGTCCTCACGCTGTTTTTTTTTTTCCTCTTAAAAGTAATATCTTTTTTTTTTCTTTCATTAACGAAAGTATCCTGCACACTCTATGCGATATATTGTTCTGCCGCAGCTCGCCAGAAGCTGATGTAATAATAATAATAATAATATAATAATAATAATATAATAATATAATAATAATAATAATAATAATAATAATAATAATCTGCGGTTCTACGTTCCGTAAGAAAGAAGCTGATGCGTTACTGTTCCCTTTTTTCTTGCACGATGAGACTACGAGACGATTACGAGGCACGCCATACAAGGTGGTTCCAGAATTTCCGCACGCCTGGTGTTCTGGGAACGTGCGCCTAGACCTGAGTACGCGGGCGTCTAACGTGGACGCGGGCCCGCCCTCGGCCTCTGAAAAGACCGGCTTCAGGACACGAAGTTTTGTGAATGAATGAATCACCCTGAACTATAGTGTGAAGCCCTTGCAGAACATTATCAAGTGTTCGGCACTTTCCCCCTTCCTCTCCAACGCACCGCATACCGTGTCCACTACCCCTTCGTACTAGGCCTCAAATGTCTTGATTCGCAATACTCCCGTCCTAGCCTCAAACAGTGGAGAACTGCCCCGAGTATTATCGTAGATCCTTTCCCTTGGCAATTCCCTGCTTAAAAAGTTCGATAGGATCTCTAGTGCGGACTTCTTAATCACGCCCATCCTCCGCATATCGGTCTCAGCTTCCTTCACAAAGTTTGAAGCTTGAAGTTTATTTTATTTCTTTCTGGATACAGAAAGAGGAGTAAGAGCTGAAGGCCATATTGCCTGACAGAGGCTCCTACTCCCATGGCATTCGGCATGCGTGTACATGTTGCATGCGAACATGTACACGCATACCCGTATACCCGTAAAATGCCCACTCAAACGAAACAAGGTTTTCGGAGGAGGAGGAGGTCAAAACGAAAACGTACACGTCACACGCGAAACGTATACACTGTCAAAAAGGAGGAAACCGCGAGTATTACATATCAGCTGACTGTGCGTCACGCGAGAGCTAGCTGGACTGCAGCAGTCCTTCGCATCACACGCGCGAGGAGGTGACGTGTGCTGAAGAGAGCGACGGTGGCGAGGATAAGAAGAGAAGGAGGGATGGAAGGGAGAAAAAACGATTTTTTTTTTCTATTGTCAGTTAAACAGTCCTTTTTACAATTCCAAAATTAACACGCTTGCAAATAAAGGATGCTTGGTGAGCGAGAAAAGGTCGAACCACAAATAAAGAAATAAAAGACACGTGGGTGGCGACGCCACGTTGAAATTCTCGTATACCGATCGCCATGATGTCAGAATTCCGTGGCGCCTGCTATACGGCGTACTCAGTTCCTAATTGAACAAAAAAAAAACAATCATAAATAGACTGCCCCTCAGAGCAGGTCAGAGAGCCGTTATATACAGAGTCCCAAGAAACTTCGTCAAGCCCACGTGGCCAAAGTCAAGCTATTCTAGTAACGTTGGCCAAAGTATACGAAAAGCACATTGAAATCCACGACGTCACGCGCGGATGGTTTAGGCGTTTCGGCCTTAATTTTGTACGCTGTTATTAACAAATACAGCAAGACTGATTAGATGATTGTTTGTGCTGCAATTACAATGATTGCTATGAATTCACTGACATCCGTAAGATGCTTAGCATCAGAATACGTAGATTGACGCGTTCATAGACGGTCGATCATGATGCGCGTTGCGAAGGGATAGATAACCACGTTCCTGGCAATTCGTCGTCGCAGCAGCGTCAGCGTAAAATATATAATATATATTGGTTGCGGGTTCGCGGCTATGCAGCTATGCGGGCGGTGCAGAAGAAGAAGACGACGACGTTGGTGGGCTGTTCGAAAATACACAACGGCTGCCATCTTGACTGCTGGAGTACTTTTCTACTCTAAAGTAGTAAATACATTCGCAACATTTTTGGTGGTGGTGCTGGTACGACGCAAGACGGAAACTTCGAAGCGGACGTGTTCTCGACTGCCCGACCATGGCAACAGAAACCAATTCTGCCGCTCCTGTTTCAGCCGCGACTCCGGTGCAGCCTGTACAGCCGGTCGTATTGACGCAACCGCGCGACCCTGGCAACTTCTGCGGCACCGACCATGTTGACGTGGACGACTGGATTCCGAAGTTCGAGCGGTTTGCAGCAGTGTACCGGGTGGGACCCTACGATGATGCTCGCCAACGTTGGCTTCTATCTCTGCGGAACAGGCTGGCGCGTGGTTCGAGGCTCATGAAGCGGACTAACCAGCTGGATACTTGCAAACAGAAGCTTCTTGACCTGTTTGGTAAGGCCGTCGGACGCCAGCGGGGCCGCTTCTAAAGAACTCTCTGGTCGGGCCACAAACTACGACCTCGGAATCATATGTCACCTACATCCTTGACGTTCTCGCCCTTTGCCATCGTGCCGACCCCAACATGTCCGAGGAAGACAAAGTAAGCCATTTACTTAAAGGCATTGCAGATGATGCTTTCAACATACTGGTTTCCAAAGACTGTTCCACCATTGATGACATCATCAAAGAGTGCCGCCGATTCGAAGAGCTGAAGAGTCGCCGGGTCGCCAAGAATTTCTTGCGACTTCCGAACACGGCCGCTACGTCATCTTGCGAGGACCTTCAGCCGCCATGCAGTCAACCACATAACAACGAGAGTGTAGTTCGCATCGTTCGTAGAGAAATCGAGGCCGCGTCTCCGTCTTTTCTGACCCGCCCATTCTGATGATCGACCAACGATCTCGTTGATCCAACAGGTCGTGAGAGAGGAGCTGGCAAAACGTTGGGCTGCAGCCTGTATGTTCGTTGACGGAACCTCGGGTCAGTACCATAGCGCCTTCTCCTGCACCAGAAAGATTCCGCCGCTATCGTGATCCTGCTCAGTGGAGGACACAGGACGACAAGCCTATATGTTTTTCATTGTCATGGTGTAGGACACATCTCCCGCTACTGTCGTTTCCGCACGTATCCACCTCGGTCGTTTCCTGGCTATCGACGTGACGACAACCACCGGCCCCTGCAGTATGGCGCTCGTGACGATGGACCGTACAATGGCACTCCTGCGACACCAGTCCGCCGGTCCAGCCGTTCGCCGTCCCCGCATGACCGTCGCTCCAGGTCACCTCAGCACCGCCGCTATTCGTCCGCCCCACCCTAGTGGACGCCCCTTCTTCGGAAAACTGAGCAATGCAGCTCCCGGAGGTGACGCTGCATTGGACTCCCGACCTGAAAAACCCTCTGCTGACCTTGACTACGGACAAGAACCTGCTTGATGTAGAAGTGGATGGCCTTCTTGTTACTGCCCTATTGACACCGGCGCACATATTTCAATTCTGAGCTCTGACCTCCGTGCACGATTAAACAAGGTCCTTACGCCGCCAGAGTCCCCTATTTGTACGTGTCGCTAGTGGAGCGACCCGGCTGTGCTCGGAATGGGCACCGCGCGGGTGAGATTCGCCGACCGCCCAGACGTCCGTTCTATTCCATGTCTCGCTCACTGTCCACATGACGTCATCCTTGGACTCGATTTTTTGTCCGACCACTCACTCCGCTGTAATTGACTGCTCAGCCGGCGTCGTGCAACTTGACTTGCCTGCGGCCACCGAAGAGTCGAAGATGGTACCAGAACAAGCTTTCGTGCGCTGAGTTTGTTCGCCTCCCACCCCAAGCCCTAACTTGTGTCACAGTTGAACCATATCCCAGTGTTCCGGATGGGGATTACGTGGTCTTTCCCTCTCCCGGTGTTTTACTGGCCCGCAACCTTTCCATCCTCCCCGTACCCATATTCCTGTCACAGCGAACAAGACGTGCCTCCTCTTCTGAACTTCGGACTCAGCCCTCAAATCCTACCACAAGAGGCATTGTTCGTTCTCGCCACTCTTTCGCCGTCACACGAGTGCCAGATCTCATCAGTGTCACGTGAACTGGCCACAGTCGCCTCCCCGAACCCGCATAGCACCGATGCAGCCAAATCTACACGGCTCAACAATGTAACTAAGATGGTTGCCTCAGACCTGTTGCCGTCTCAGGTCAAAGACCTCACTGATCTTCTCACGAGCTATTCGGACATATTTGACTTTGACGGTAGGCCCATAGGTCAAACATCGCAGTCAAACATATCGCATTGATACCGGTGATGCAGCTCCAATTCACAGGCGTCCCTATCGAGTGTCACCATCAGAGCGCCAAGTTATCCAACAGGAGGTGAATAAGATGCTCACAAAAGGCATCATAGAGCCCTCATCGAGTCCGTGGGGCGTCCCCTGTAGTCTTAGTTAAAAAGAAGGACAATACCTGGCGTTTCTGCGTGGACTATCGGCATTTAAACAAGGTCACCAAAAGGGATGTCTACCCGCTTCCTCGTATTGATGATGCCCTGGACTGCTTCCTTCATGGCGCAACCTATTTTTCTTCGATAGACTTACGCTCCGGTTACTGGCAGATCGCCGTGGACGACCTCGACCGGGAGAAGACCGCCTTTGTAACGCTTGACGGTCTCTACCTACCAAGGTAATGCCGTTGGTGCTTGTGCAATGCGCCGGCGACGTTCGAGCGGATGATGGACACGCTTTTGCGCAGCTTTAAATGGTCTTCGCTGCCTGTGTTATCTGGACGACGTGATTGTCTTTGCCCCAACCTTTAAGTCTCACCTCGAGGCGCCTTTCCTCAATTCTTTCAGTATTTCGAGAGGCTGGGCTCCAACTTAATTCTTCGAAATGCCATTTTGGGCATCGCCAAAGTTACTATTCTAGGGCATCTCGTTGACTCCTCCGGCATCCGCCCCGATCCCGACAAAGTCCGAGCTGTCCTCCTGGATTTTCCTGTACCGACTTGTGTCAAAGACGTTCGAAGTTTTGTGGGCCTATGCTCATATTTCCGACGATTTGTCAGAAACTTCGCAGAGGTCGCACGCCCCCTCACTGATCTTTGAAGAAAGATGTACATTTGAGTGGGGTCTGATCAAGGCACGCCTTTTCCCAGCTCATAACACTTCTGACCACGCCACCGATTCTCGCCCACTTCGACCCGTCTGCTCCACCACCGAGGTCCGCACTTGATGCTAGTGGCTACGGTATTGGCGCGGTTTTAGCCAGCCCCAGCGTCAATCCGGTCCGATCGAATTCTTGCGTATCCAGCCGGCTCCTTTCTCCTGCGCCGACGCAATTACTCTATTACGGAACGCGAGTGCCTGGCCCTTGTATGGGCAGTTGGTAAATTCCGCCCCTATTTATATGGCCGGCCTTTCACAGTTACCACTGACCATCACGCTCTATGCTGGCTTTCAGCCCTCAAAGACCCAACGGGGCGCCTTGCTCGTTGGGCTCTGCGCCTCCAGGAATTCACATACACAGTGGTTTACAAGTCTGGCCGTTTACACCAAGCGCCGACTGCCTCTCTCGGTACCCCCACCCGTTGACGCTCCAGATCTAGTAACCGACGACGCGTCCATCTGTATTTCCTCGCTCTCTGCTTTCGGCAACATGGGATGTGAGCAACGGCGTGACGCGTCCCTACGAGAGCTAATCGACCGCCGCCTGAACACAGGCTGTACAGACAGTTCGCTTCGCATGTTCGTTGTCATAGACGGCATTTTATACCGCCGCAACATGCACCATGTGGGAACGAACTACTAACTCGAAATACCCACTCATTTGCACTCGACCGTACTTCAGCAACTACATGATGTACCAACGGCTGGCCACCTTGGTGTTGCCAGAACGTACGACCGTGTCCGCCGACGCTTTTTCTGGCCCGGCCTCTACCGTTCTGTACAACGTTATGTTAGGTCTTGTGAGTCGTGCCAACGCCGCAAAAGGCCAGCGGTACACCCCGCGGGCTCCTTCAACCGATCGACGTACCTGCCGAGCCTTTCTATCGTGTCGGCCTCGACCTGCTGGGCCCTTTCCCTCTTTCTACCGACGGTAACAGGTGGGTCGCCGTCGCCATAGATTACTCGACCCGTTTCGCAATTACGAGAACCTCTTCCAAGCAGCTGCGCTACAGATGTCGCCGACTTTTTGATTCAAACGTGTCATCTTCTTACATCATGGCGCTCCTCGTCAAACTGGTCACCGATCGCGGTCGCTACTTTTTATCTAAGGTAATCGACGATCTACTTTCGTTCTTGTGCAACCAAGCACAAGCTTACGACGGCCTACCATCCTCAAACGAACGGCTCAACAGAACGTCTGAATCGCACGCTCACTGACATGCTCGCCATGTACGTGTCGACGGATCATCGTGACTGGACATTGCGCTACCCCTTTGTCACTTTCGCTTACAATAGC
>WOVY01013603.1:0-10577 GCA_013436015.1 Rhipicephalus annulatus
ATAGATAGATAGATAGATAGATAGATAGAGATACGCTCAATGTCACCGAAGTTCGCTAACAAATGCTTCGCATTTAGTAGGCAGAAGAACAGGGAGGCAAGCCATATGTTGCGGTTCGCGGCTATGCAGCTATGCGGGCGGTGCGAAGAAGAAGACGACGACGTTGGTGGGCTGTTCGAAAATACACACGGCTGCCATCTTGACTGCTGGAGTACTTTTCTACTCTAAAGTAGTAAATACATTCGCAACATTTTTGGTGGGAGGTGCCGGGGTACGACGCAAGACGGAACTTCGAAGCGGACGTGTTCTCGACTGCCCGACCATGGCAAACAGAAACCAATTCTGCCGCTCCTGTTTCAGCCGCGACTCCGGCGCAGCCTGTACAGCCGGTCGTATTGACGCAACCGCGCGACCCTGGCAACTTCTGCGGCACCGACCATGTTGACGTTGACGACTGGATTCCGAAGTTCGAGCGGTTTGCAGCAGTGTACCGGTGGGACCCTACGATGATGCTCGCCAACGTTGGCTTCTATCTCTGCGGAACAGCTGGCGCGTGGTTCGAGGCTCATGAAGCGGACATAACCAGCTGGGATACTTGCAAACAGAAGCTTCGTGACCTGTTTGGTAAGGCCGTTGGACGCCAGCGGGCCGCTTCTAAAGAACTCTCTGGTCGGGCACAAACTACGACCGAATCATATGTCACCTACATCCTTGACGTTCTCGCCCTTTGCCATCGTGCCGACCCCAACATGTCCGAGGAAGACAAAGTAAGCCATTTACTTAAAGGCATTGCAGATGATGCTTTCAACATACTGGTTTCCAAAGACTGTTCCACCATTGATGACATCATCAAGAGTGCCGCCGATTCGAAGAGCTGAAGAGTCGCCGGGTCGCCAAGAATTTCTTGCGACTTCCGAACACGGCCGCTACGTCATCTTGCGAGGACCTTCAGCCGCCATGCAGTCAACCACATAACAACGAGAGTGTAGTTCGCATCGTTCGTAGAGAAATCGAGGCCGCGTCTCCGTCTTTTCTGACCCGCCCATCTGATGATCGACCAACGATCTCGTTGATCCAACAGGTCGTGAGAGAGGAGCTGGCAAACGTTGGGCTGCAGCCTGTATGTTCGTTGACGGAACCTCGGGTCAGTACCATAGCGCCTTCTCCTGCACCAGAAAGATTCCGCCGCTATCGTGATCCTGCTCAGTGGAGGACACAGGACGACAAGCCTATATGTTTTCATTGTCATGGTGTAGGACACATCTCCCGCTACTGTCGTTTCCGCACGTATCCACCTCGGTCGTTTCCTGGCTATCGACGTGACGACAACCACCGGCCCCTGCAGTATGGCGCTCGTGACGATGGACCGTACAATGGCACTCCTGCGACACCAGTCCGCCGGTCCAGCCGTTCGCCGTCCCCGCATGACCGTCGCTCCAGGTCACCTCAGCACCGCCGCTATTCGTCGCCCCACCCTAGTGGACGCCCTTCTTCGGAAAACTGAGCAATGCAGCTCCCGGAGGTGACGCTGCATTGGACTCCCGACCTGAAAACCCTCTGCTGACCTTGACTACGGACAAGAACCTGCTTGATGTAGAAGTGGATGGCCTTCCTGTTACTGCCCTTATTGACACCGGCGCACATATTTCAATTCTGAGCTCTGACCTCCGTGCACGATTAAACAAGGTCCTTACGCCGCCAGAGTCCCTATTTGTACGTGTCGCTAGTGGAGCGACCCCGGCTGTGCTCGGAATGTGCACCGCGCGTGTGAGATTCGCCGACCGCCAGACGTCCGTTCTATTCCATGTTCTCGCTCACTGTCCACATGACGTCATCCTTGGACTCGATTTTTGTCCGACCACTCCGCTGTAATTGACTGCTCAGCCGGCGTCGTGCAACTTGACTTGCCTGCGGCCACCGAAGAGTCGAAGATGGTACCGAACAAGCTTTCGTGCGCTGAGTTTGTTCGCCTCCCACCCCAAGCCCTAACTTGTGTCACAGTTGAACCATATCCAGTGTTCCGGATGGGGATTACGTGGTCTTTCCCTCTCCCGGTGTTTTACTGGGCCCGCAACGTTTCCTCCCCGTACACCATACTAACTGTCACAGCGAACAAGACGTGCCTTCCTCTTCTGAACTTCGGACTCAGCCCTCAAATCCTACCACAAGGCATTGTTCTCGCCACTCTTTCGCCGTCACACGAGTGCCAGATCTCATCAGTGTCACGTGAACTGGCCACAGTCGCCTCCCCGAACCCGCATAGCACCGACGCAGCCAAATCTACACGGCTCAACAATGTAACTAAGATGATTGCCTCAGACCTGTTGCCGTCTCAGGTCAAAGACCTCACTGATCTTCTCACGAGCTATTCGGACATATTTGACTTTGACGGTAGGCCCATAGGTCAAACATCGCAAGTCAAACATCGCATTGATACCGGTGATGCAGCTCCAATTCACAGGCGTCCCTATCGAGTGTCACCATCAGAGCGCCAAGTTATCCAACAGGAGGTGAATAAGATGCTCACAAAAGGCATCATAGAGCCCTCATCGAGTCCGTGGGCGTCCCCTGTAGTCTTAGTTAAAAAGAAGGACAATACCTGGCGTTTCTGCGTGGACTATCGGCATTTAAACAAGGTCACCAAAAAGGATGTCTACCCGCTTCCTCGTATTGATGATGCCCTGGACTGCCTTCATGGCGCAACCTATTTTTCTTCGATAGGACTTACGCTCCGGTTACTGGCAGATCGCCGTGGACGACCTCGACCGGGAGAAGACCGCCTTTGTAACGCCTGACGGTCTCTACCAATTCAAGGTAATGCCGTTTGGCTTGTGCAATGCGCCGGCGACGTTCGAGCGGATGAGGACACGCTTTTGCGCAGCTTTAAATGGTCTATCTGCCTGTGTTATCTGGACGACGTGATTGTGTTTGCCCCAACCTTTAAGTCTCACCTCGAGCGCCTTTCCTCAATTCTTTCAGTATTTCGAGAGGCTGGGCTCCAACTTAATTCTTCGAAATGCCATTTTGGGCATCGCCAAGTTACTATTCTAGGGCATCTCGTTGACTCCTCCGGCATCCGCCCCGATCCCGACAAAGTCCGAGCTGTCCTGGATTTTCCTGTACCGACTTGTGTCAAGGACGTTCGAAGTTTTGTGGGCCTATGCTCATATTTCCGACGATTTGTCAGAAACTTCGCAGAGGTCGCACGCCCCCTCACTGATCTTTTGAAGAAAGATGTACCATTTGAGTGGGGTCCTGATCAAGGCACGGCCTTTTCCCAGCTCATAACACTTCTGACCACGCCACCGATTCTCGCCCACTTCGACCCGTCTGCTCCAACCGAGGTCCGCACTGATGCTAGTGGCTACGGTATTGGCGCGGTTTTAGCCCAGCGTCAATCCGGTCACGATCGAGTTCTTGCGTATGCCAGCCGGCTCCTTTCTCCTGCCGAACGCAATTACTCTATTACGGAACGCGAGTGCCTGGCCCTTGTATGGGCAGTTGGTAAATTCCGCCCCTATTTATATGGCCGGCCTTTCACAGTTACCACTGACCATCACGCTCTATGCTGGCTTTCAGCCCTCAAAGACCCAACGGGGCGCCTTGCTCGTTGGGCTCTGCGCCTCCAGGAATTCACATACACAGTGGTTTACAAGTCTGGCCGTTTACACCAAGACGCCGACTGCCTCTCTCGGTACCCCGTTGACGCTCCAGATCTAGTAACCGACGACGCGTCCATCTGTATTTCCTCGCTCTCTGCTTTCGGCAACATGGGATGTGAGCAACGGCGTGACGCGTCCCTACGAGAGCTAATCGACCGCCTGAACACAGGCTGTACAGACAGTTCGCTTCGCATGTTCGTTGTCATAGACGGCATTTTATACCGCCGCAACATGCACCATGTGGGAAACGAACTACTACTCGTAATACCCACTCATTTGCACTCGACCGTACTTCAGCAACTACATGATGTACCAACGGCTGGCCACCTTGGTGTTGCCAGAACGTACGACCGTGTCCGCCGACGCTTTTTCTGGCCCGGCCTCTACCGTTCTGTACAACGTTATGTTAGGTCTTGTGAGTCGTGCCAACGCCGCAAAAGGCCAGCGGTACACCCCGCCGGGCTCCTTCAACCGATCGACGTACCTGCCGAGCCTTTCTATCGTGTCGGCCTCGACCTGCTGGGCCCTTTCCCTCTTTCTACCGACGGTAACAGGTGGGTCGCCGTCGCCATAGATTACTCGACCCGTTTCGCAATTACGAGACCTCTTCCAAGCAGCTGCGCTACAGATGTCGCCGACTTTTTGATTCAAGACGTCATCTTACATCATGGCGCTCCTCGTCAACTGGTCACCGATCGCGGTCGCTACTTTTTATCTAAGGTAATCGACGATCTACTTCGTTCTTGTGCAACCAAGCACAAGCTTACGACGGCCTACCATCCTCAAACGAACGGCCTCACAGAACGTCTGAATCGCACGCTCACTGACATGCTCGCCATGTACGTGTCGACGGATCATCGTGACTGGGACATTGCGCTACCCTTTGTCACTTTCGCTTACAATAGCTCACGCCCACGACACTGCTGGATATTCTCCCTTTTACCTTTTGTATGGAAGAGACCCGACATTGCCGTTCGACACGCTTGTACCCAACCCTGCCAACCTGTCCACAGCATATGCTCGCCGCGCTATTAGCACCGCAGAGAAAGCCCGTCAGATTGCCCATCAGCGCCTTTCGGACTCGCAGCTCCGTCAGAAACGTAGCTATGACAGCCACCATCGGGACGTCCACTTTAGTCCAGGTGACCTCGTTCTTCTGTGGACTCCGTCGCGGCATGTTGGTCTGGCTGAAAAGCTTCTACCCAAGTATTCCGGACCTTATCGTGTGCTACGGCAGGTAACTGATGTTACCTATGAAATAGCACCTCTAAACCCTTCGATACCTTCCACATCTTCCGACATCGTCCACGTCGCTCGCCTCAAGCCGTACATCTCGTCCAACACCTGCTAACAAGCGCCGGGTCGGCGCTTTTCGCCGCCGGAGGTCGATGTTGCGGGTTCGCGGCTATGCAGCTATGCGGGCGGTGCGAAGAAGAAGACGACGACGTTGGTGGGCTGTTCGAAAATACACAACGGCTGCCATCTTGACTGCTGGAGTACTTTTCTACTCTAAAGTAGTAAATACATTCGCAACAATATTTAGACCGGCTGGCTACCTCGTGCTGGAGAAGGGGAATAAAAAGGTGATAACAAGCTTGTGAAATGGTTGCACAGAGTGATGTGATGGTAACTCACCCCAGAGGATCATTTATTTGTGGTATGAAACGGTTGGCCTGAGAATTAGCTCTTATTTGTGCTATGGTGTAGTAGGTGGTCACCTAAAAAAGTTTGAAGGAAAAAATGGCAGCATATTTATGGAGTGAATGATGCAAAGTGGGGCGAAGAATTCGTCCGTTCATTCGTTCTTGCTTCCATCCATCCATGCGTCCGTCAGTGTGACCGTCCATGCGTTCATCAGCCCGTCCGTGCATGCATCCTGTTCGTGCGTCCGTCTCTGCGTTCGTCCATGCAGCCGCCCCTGCGTCCGTTCATGCGTCCATCCATGCATCTGTCTATGTGTCCGTTCGTCCATCTATTCAACACTCCAAGTACCACCATCTCGCCTCTTTTCATCATATATTCCCCGTATAGAAGCACCGCCATCCAGCGAACATTCCTAGGACTAAACGAGAGGTGACACACGCACACTTTCTTCGGCTTGCGCTTCGGATCCACTTTACGCCTTTAACCACCTCGAGTTCAAGGTATATACTAGTTCACTGTATTCATGGCACTGCGGCCGAACGCTCGCTAAACCTTTCTAAAACCAAGGAGGTTACGCCCAGCGAGTATGACATAGCAAACTTTTTTCAGTCAGATAGTGCCCAATGTACATGCTAATGGCTGCTAATGGGAAATGAGAGGCGGAAAATTCTGCTTTTACTTTCTTACGGCTTGCGCTTCGTATCTACTTCCCATTTTTAACCACCTCGAGTTCATTCACGGTATATACAAGCTCATTGTATTGATGGCACTGCGGCTCAACGCTCGCTAAACCTTTATAAAGCTAAGGAGATTACACCCAGCGAGTATAGCGTAGCAACCCTTTCTTGTCAGATAGTGCTGAATGTACATGCCAATGGCTGCTAATGGTGATCGCAGCCTGCGCGTTAACTAAAAGCCGAATGCTCCTGTCTCTCATTCCCCGTTAGCAGCCATTGACATATACATTGAGCACTATTTTTTATTGTTCAACAACGCACACAAGAAGTCTCTCACCGGCACCGCCTTGGAGGTCAAAATGTTATACTTGTTACATACTACGGGGGCCGAACGGGTGCCGCTATAAGGAGTTTCGCCCCTAAAAAATAACCTATGATGACTAATATCCTAATGGTTCAAAACGCGTGGTATCTCTTCCACCCGCACTAAATGATGAGCACCAAAACAACTGCTTAAAAGAGCGATTGCACGTTTCCCGTATCTAAGTGTAGTAACTACAATTGTATTTTAATTGTTCAGCAGCTTTATGGAAGCCAACATATGCAGCAATGTACTGTGGGGGGAAGGCAGTGTTTATGAAACCGCAAGAGAGCCCGTATAAATGTCCGCCATTTTCATAAACTTTGCTGCACACACGAAAATCTCATGAAACTTCTTTACCGCCTCGTATATTATGTTACCGTAAGCACAATATATTCTTTGTACGACTTTGGCTTCTTGTAGTTGCGAATTTGCTGCATTATAGAGGCAACCCTCAGTCAAAAAACTTACGTGGGCTGTGGTGACTTTCTATGATTTCATGATTTCGCTAAACAGAGTGCCACTGACAAATTTTTCTGTTGTTTTTTAGGATTCTGGTTCCGCACAAACTACTCCACGCAACGCAATATGGTCCTGGCCAATTGTGGTAAGACAATTTATTCTACCATCTCACATTAATGAGAAAACACTGAAAAACCTTCAACGCTGTTCCTAAAGTTACGGGCACTGCGTAAGACTAGATCGCCGTACTCGCAGTGAATTTTCCTACTTTGGGCGTTTTACTAATGAACATATTCAAGTCGGGAATTAAACAAGTTTGTCGAAAATGCCTGTGAAGCGTTTAAAAGCCACTCGAACCATGTCTCAACTGAGTACGATTGCCCTTATGGTCAACAGAATATGACAGGTATAACGCTTTGTAGTTCTTTTTTGATGTACTGACAGGATGAATAGAATTTTGGTGATGACTAGCACTCGAAAACCACTCGCCGTTCCAAAGGACCTGTTTTCTAACAGTCAGTTATCTTCGATAACAGCCTAAGAAATAATGCAACTACAAACAACGGCCAATGCTCCATCCAATAGCTATTACTCACTTTCCTGACGTACAGATACGCATTTCTGTCGTTGTTGTGTGACTTATAAATATTGAGATAGTTTAAAATTACGTGAGGAACTTTGAGGTCACTGCTGCGTGAAACGTTACGTCTTTGTATGCTCAGTATTTACATTGTATGAGAAGATTTTCACTACTTGAGCGTAAAGCAGTTAGCACAAATTTGTTTCCTAAATGAAACAGCGGTGACCTCAGAAAGAGCTGCAGTTTTTTTATTATGCTGCATCTGAGTGCAGACGGCGAGAGGATGATATAAACATCAACCACACTGCATCGAGGTTGCTAGTGAGTCAACACCAATAGATGTCTATGCGTACACCACCTCCACTGATATACATATCTGGGTTTCAAGTTTATATCCCGTGCAGCTCTTTTCACTGCCAATGCACAACATGACATTGCGAATTGCACAGTTGCACTAAATAAAAGTACACTCCATCAAAAATGTTCCTTTTAGCCCTGCAGAAGGTACAGAGTTCTTTGGCCAGTTGTAAGGACAAAAGTGGTCGTCGCGCAAATTCGGCAAGCACTCTCAAATTATGACAAGTAGATTGCCACTATCCCTCAAGAGAAAGGTATATAACAGCTGTATCTTGCCGGTACATAGCTACGGAGCAGAAACCTGGAGACTTACAAAGAGGGTTCAGCTTAAATTGAGGACGACGCAGCGAGCAATGGAAAGAAAAATGGCAGGTGTAACCTTAAGAGACAAGAAGAGAGCAGAGTGGATTAGGGGACAAACGGGGGTTAAGGATATCATAGTTGAAATAGAGAAAAGGAAATGGACATGGGCCGGGCATGTAGGGCGTAGACAGGATAACCGCTGGTCATTAGGGGAACTAACTGGACTCCCAGAGAAGGGAAGTGGGTTAGGGGGAGACAGAAGGTTAGGTGGGAAGACGAGATTAAGAAATTCGCGGGTACAAATTGGCAGCAGCAAGCACAGGACTGGGTTAACTGGCAGAACATGAGAGAGGCCTTTGTCCTGCAGTGGACGTAGTCAGGCTGATGATGATGATGATGATGATGATGATGATGATGAAGGACAAAAGTGCTCATGATGCATTCACCCCGCTGCGTCATCGGCCTAGCGTTCGTCTTGCGTCTAGGCGCACACATGGATGAGCAAAATGCTAGACGAAAAAAAGAACTGAGCTGCGATGCAAGTTTACTTCGAGTTCATGACGTCGTCGTCATGCGCTGTATGACCTCAAGGTCTAAACTGAAGTGTATATTTGCTTTCAGGAAACTTCCAAGCTGACGCTTGAACAGCAGTGTGTAGTTGGAACTGCTTTGCATTTTTACCCCAACTCAAATATCACATCCCATAATAAATAGTGAGGCTGTTAAATTTAGCAGGTTTGGCTAAAACAAGACAGAGAGTGGTGTTGGGCACTTTAAATTTATCTAAAAAAACATAAAGTGTCAAGCCCTGCCTGCTTCACCGAAATATCGCAGGCTGCCAAATTTAAAAATAAAAAAATGTATTTATAAATTTTTTATAAAATAAAGAACAGAATAAAAAAGGGATGACTACCACCAGGGGAACGACAGCCAAGGGAGCAGACCGGGAAATCAGGGAATTTATTTGGTATTCACCATAAACTAATTTACATTCAATGTGTGATCTTCATCTTGACTTACAATGATTCTTTTTTTGTCTCCATGTGCAAACTAATTTACATACTATTTTTGTCTTGTTTGGTCTTGGCTAACAATTACTCTTCTGTTGTCTTCTTGTTATGTAGGCTTCTCGTACACTTTGTAGTCTTCGCTTGATGTCTTTCCAAGGAGTCCTCCTCGATTCTTCACCTGTGTAGATCCCCCCACCTTTTTTTCCCTCTTTCCCTACAGTTTCCTCACCACTGTCAAGCGTCAAATGTAAGAGCCTGGGCAGTGTAAAACAAGACAGCCGATATATCACAAAAACGACAGAGCGTACCATATTTTCGCTCCAACCATTACCTCATATCCGCTTCGAGTCGTAATGGGCACTGCCATGTTCCTACATAGTCACATTATTGTCCACAGCTTATATCAATAATAAACAAATATATTATAAATGTAATGAAGAATAGACATATCAAGTAGGGACGAAAATCAGGGCATGCTAAAGACAGGAAAATGTCCTAATCCTACGTTATAGGGTAATTTTGTTTGCACCCGTATTTTGCGGAGCAAGCATGTACCTTGTTTGCGGCCCGTGGCTTTGTGAGTGCTGAACGGCAGTGATCAACGTTTAGGAGCACCAAATATTCTTACCTTCTTTATAAAAAGACTGAAATGTTCAAACGATTTTAAGAAAGGTGAATGCGCTGTAGGCTGACTGTTTTCTGTCCGCGTCTTTGAATCATGTTGACTTTCGAACCACTTCTGCGCGCTGCTTACGCAAGTAAATCAAGCTTCCCTTTATTCGTCTACATTTGGCTTGTGGTATGATCTCTCTTTTTTATTCCACTCTAGGTGGCCACAAACCTTTGCAGAGTTTAGGAGATCAACGCTTGAAAGGACACGTTATTTCGCAGTTTGTCGTCGCGCACTATACTTCCACCACTTTCTATGGTGCATAATTTATATTTCAGCCATATAGCGTACACTAGGGCTGACATTACACTTGCTAGCATTTTAATACTTGTTACAACAACATGCGTCGAACAAAGTACGTACAACTTTTTTAAGCTCACAGTTTATAACATTACACTTAAACACACCAAATGTTTATTCATCAGGCCCAGGTTACGCCAGGAAATAACTTGAAGATATCGCTTGCAGCTGTGCCAGAATGGACATGTATATTTACGAAAACCTTTCCCTAATTCGGTAATATATGGCCACCACTTGGATAACTAAGAACATCTTTGGAGGTCGTTCAGCGCTAAGTGTTTCAAACGGTGTGTGGTGAGGCCCAAAAATAACCTCCTCATACAAACTAAACGTGTTGGAGCCACATCACAATAGCATCTCTCCGAAACGTATGATAAGGACATAAAAGACAAAGCGCTTTACGCCTACTATTGGTCATTACTGCTTGCGATACCACCTCAGCTTTCAGAACGTTTCGGTTTTTTATTTACTATCACGTTGCTAGTAATCAAGGCTTGACTGGTTGCGAGACAGTTTTTTTAGTTTGCCTTTTTTTCGGTGCCCATGAACTG
>WOVY01013604.1:0-149036 GCA_013436015.1 Rhipicephalus annulatus
ATGACTTACAATTTCTTGTCAAGTCAAACAACTGATACTCCAATTGTTGATGTCACCCGGCTAGGCAAGTCTCGCTGTGTGAAGATTGCGTTTAAGAGCACATCACTCCCCTCTCATGTGAAGGTGTTACTTCAGACATGCTGTGCGGCCTTTCATTCCAAAGCCTCTCCAGTGCCGAAATGCATGAAACTTTGACATGTGAGCAGCGTCGCGAGAATTCGGTGGTATGCCACCGCTGCGCCGAGCCCATGCAGCGGATAAGTGCGTCGCAACTGTCAATAAATGCTCTAATTGCAATGGATCCCATGAAGCCACATCGAAGGAGTTCCCGCGGATTCAAAAGGGAAATTGCCATTTTGAAGGAGATGGTGCGCGATCACTCATCTCATCGAGAAGCCGCAGCTAAAGTCAGAAGGCGTCGTTCACGCCGACGTCGGTCTTCAAGGACGCCCGCTACCTCCTCGACACGTTTGCCAGATCCCTCATCAATACCACCTCCTTTGCCTCCCAGACCACATGCCGTGGGAAAAGGCTGTAAAAGACAAAGCCGGTCAGCATACCCTAACTGCGACAGAGTGGCCTGCACTTCAAAGGGAAGCAGCATCAAGCGAACCGAAGGAGTTTCATGACGGCCAGTCCACGATCCCGGTTCGAGATCTTTCCAACCAAGACAGGCAAGTGACTGCAATCGTGCAATAATTAATTGCCACGATTCGCACGCTACTGAGCAGCATACAATCTCCGTCTGCTAAGAGTGCACTGAATCCAGTTCTTGCTAACCTCGTATAAGCACAATGGCTCAACAAAATCTCATCTTCCGCACTGAAGTTAAAAGTGCGTCGATTTTTCAGTGGAATGCCAGAGGCATGAAGTCCCGTATCTCGGACTTTCGCCAATTTGTCCGGGCCAATCGATTCCCTATACTTGTCATATGTGAACCAAACGTATCAACGCCTTATAGATTGTCCGGTTATGAAGCTTTTTGTTCAGTCGCTTGCGAAGAACGAAGCAAAGTAATTGTTTACATTCGCACAGACTTGACTTATATTTCGCACCCAATAAGTTCAAATGAGGACAATCAGTACGTCTGTCTTCGTGTAAAGAAGAATGCAGTTTCGTTCACGCTTATTGGTGGATATATATCTCCGTCATCGCGATTTGACTGCAACAGATTAAAAGACATCCTAATGAGGACCGATGGGCCTTGGATCATCACCGGTGACTTCAACGCCCATCACATGCTTTGGGGGAGCACTAGGATGAATGCCAGGGGCTGGAACATTGTTACATTCGCTTCCGATTACGACCTTTCCATCATGAACGATGGTACCCCCACGTATCTGCGGGGTCTCACGTATGGCAGTTGCCTTGACCTGACATTGGTGTCACGGTGCTTCTCTCACAAAGTTAAATGGTTTTGCGATATTGAGACTCATGGGAGTGATCACATACCCACCTACGTGACGATCGATGGTATCATAAAAAATTTCTCTTCCGGTGTTGTAATTGGCACTGACTGGTCGATGTTTACATCGCGTGTTGAGGACGCTTGCCAACAAGGACTCGCCTGCAGCCTGGAAAATACCATAGCGGAAGCTATGCAAGCGTCCAACTGTAAATTACCATTTTCGTCTAAAATAACACAGTTTGACATCGAACTGGAAAGATTACAAGCTATACGAAGGCGTGCTGAACGACGATACAGACGCACAAAATCAATTTACGATCTCAGGGAAGCAAGGCGGCTCCAGAAAAAGATTCAACGACGCATTTACAAGCTGGAGAGCGAACGCTAGAAAACATTCTGCGAATCTCTAGATCCTCATAAACTGCTGTCATATATCTGGAGAACAGTTCGTGGTCTTCGCTCCTCTCAGCAACAACGGCACCCTTTTAAAGCTTTGGCACTCCATCATAGAAAAACAGAACTCGAGGTGGCTGAAGAATTTTGACGAGAGTTGCCGGGAATATTATGAACGATAGCATCGACGCCGTGATCGTTCCTGAGACGCGATTACCGGAAATGGACATTCCATTCACCATGGAAGAACTGGAAGGTGCTTTAGTCGCTTCTAAGCACATGTCATCGCCAGGTCCTGATGGTATTACTTAAAGTGCGTTGGGACACCTTGGACAAAAAGCCAGAAAAGAACTTTTAACATGCTTCAACAACTCCTGGCTCAGCGGCAGTGTTCCCCGACAATGGAAAATAAGTCGATTAATACCACTTTTGAAATCGGGAAAATCAACATTGGACTTGACAGCGTATCGCCTTATTGCCCTCGCAAGCTTCCTCGGAAAAGTGATGGAAAGAATGGTTCTATTTCGTCTCGAGTGGTACTTGGAACGATACACCAAATACACTTCTTGCATGGCAGGTTTTCGTCGGGGCCGCTCCTCCATCGACTGTGTGCTTGACTTTTCGATATTTGTACAACAAGAAAAAAGTCGCAAGCGCATATCAGTGGCACTCTTTCTTGATGTGAAGGGTGCATATGATAATGTAGCTCACGATGCCATCCTCACTTCTCTCGCAGCAATGGGCAATGGTGGACGAATGTTTCATTGGATAAAAGATTATATAAGTGGCAGGTGTTTCTTTGTGCAAACATATGAGGGTACAACTGCTGAACATTACACCTACTGCGGAGTACTTCAGGGAGGTGTTTTAAGCCCCACATTGTTCAATGTGGCCCTCATTGGTCTGGTGAAGGTTCTGCCAAAGTCGGCGTGCCTATCCATATACGCCGATGATATTTGCCTCTGGAGTGCTGCAGTTACTCGCCCTCAGGTGCGTGCACGAATACAGCGGGCAGCAACCCTCACAACAGCCTACCTTCAGAAACAAGGCCTAACTATATCAACTGTGAAGTGCGCGTTGATGGCGTTTACACACAAACCAATGATGCCATACCCTGTTTACATCAATGGACAGAGTGTCAAATATGCACGGACGCATCGTTTCCTGGGCATAATAATCGACAGAAGTCTTTCGTGGAGCCCGCATTGTGCGTACTTGGAGAAGAGACTGCTATCTATTGTGCATATAATGAAAATCATGTGCGGGAAAGCATGGGGAACTTCTGTGGCCTCCATGCTACAGCTGTACAGGGCCCTATTTCTGGGTCTATTGCGCTACAGCTTGCCGGTACTGACTAACACTTGCAAATCCAATACTCAGTCATTGGAGAGTTTGCAGTGTAAGGCACTGCGTATCTGCCTAGGACTGCCCCGATGCGCTTCTACTTATGCCACAATCATGCTTGCCAAAGACCATCCGGTCAGGACATATGGAGTTGTGGATTGCCTCAGAGCGCACATTCGACATGCTAGCCATGTCCCCGACCACCACTCGGCCCTTCTAGCCCCCAGAAGACCACGTGCTACGTTTTCAGACGTCATAGCCAAGCACCTAAACAGCATTTCATCTGGATATACGCCAGCTGCGAGAATGGCATGTCCCTTGTGGTGCCTCCACCAGCCGCAAGTACGTCTAGAAATTCCAGGAATCAAAAAGAAAAGCAATCACTCCAGAGTAGCATTGAAGCAAGCAACACTGCTATTATTACATGAGTTGTACTTAGAACGAACGCAGATATACACTGATGGGTCCGTCTCGTCCAGCAGCTCATCAGGTGCCGCTGTGATTCCGGCTGCAGCAATGACAATCAAGTTTAAGTTGTCGCATATGACTACATCTACGGCATCAGCGCTTGCTGCTGTAAGGGCTGCTTTACAATATCTCGTTCAAGAATGTCCAGGAAAATGGGTCATATTCTGTGATTCGAAGGCAGCGCTTCAGAATTTGCAGTCTGCCATACGTAGGAGGAGTCATGACCAATTGGTACAAGAAATAAGACATTGCCATCATGAAGCTCTAGCACGAGGGCATGATATTATATATAAATGGCTGCCTGGACATATCGGTATTACCGGAAATCAATTAGCCGATGAGGCAGCCCGCTCAGCCCATGAAGGAACCTGTGTAGTCCCGATTCCTCTATCAAAGAATGATGCAGCAAGACAACTTTACCTGCTGGCTCGAGATCTCACACGCACGTTCTGGTCGTCTACCAGCTTCCAAATGTGTCAGTTTTATGAACTGGATCCTTCGCTCAAGCTAAAACTACCATGACAACTTTCCCGCTCCGATGCGACACTGTTATGCCACCTTTGGTTGGGTGTTGCATTTACAAAGGTGTACTCCTTCCGCATTGGTATGGCAGACACTCCTACATGCGACTACTGCGGAGCTGAAGAGACCATCGAACACGCCTTGTGCAGCTGCGCTTGCTACGACACACAGCGATGCCAGCTCCGGATGGTTTTGAATCAACTTGACCCCAGACCATTTTGTGTGCAGAAGATACTAGGACCATGGGCATCTGCCTCAGTTGCGCAGAAAGCAACTAAAGCACTGCTAATTTACCTAAATTCAACAAACCTCAGCGACCGCCTGTAGACTGTGTGTGCTTCCCGAGTGTGCTCGTGATTGTGTGTACCTTCTCATCTCTCTGCAACCTCTTTTCTCCTCTTTATCCCTTCCATAGTGCAGGGTAGCAAACCGGATGTGCGTCTGGTTAACCTCCCTGCCTTTCCTTGCATCTTTATCTCTCTCTCTCTTATTTAATAAGTGGTCAGTCTATATATCAATCAGATAGACAGAAAACAGAGTATCCGCATTGTTTTTATTCCAAGGCAAGGTAGAAACTGTTCTTATAGAAAGCACAAAATGAGAAGCGCGTCGTAAAAAAAATGCTTTGCTATACTGTGTACGTTGCCCAATCACAATACTCACATCTTGTCGCCGCATAGAGCTCAAAACTGTTTGTAGCGAACCTCGCCGTCGTCACAAGCTTCAGAAAAAATTTACAACTGCGCGAATTAGTTATAACGTAAGAAACATAGAAACACGCCCCACGTGAAGCGCAACGTATGTCGACGTGTTTGACATGTGGGGTTTCACGTTCCAAAGCAAATTAGTAGGCGTGTTTATGTTTCTTACATGGTACGTGTCTTATTCGCGCAATTCTTACTTTTTTTCCTGAATCACTGACCCGCCTAGCCCAACAGCGTGCGATTCAACAAGCTACGCTTGAAAATGTGCCTAAGCTGCTGTCTCACACGCGAGGACACCGAAGTAGCCGACGTTGACGGAACGTTCCCGCTGTTATGCCGGGGCTTGTTGCACGCATGGGGTACTCGAATCGGCGCAATTCGTAGAGGCTGCTTATTGCAGTGCGGCTTGCAGTGCGGCTTATGGCAGTGCGGCTTATTGCAGTGCGGTCGCCGCGGGATGTCACGGCTCGTTCAAAAGTACGTGTATGATCGCACTGTTCCTATGAAAATCCGTGCCATAGATTTTCATTGCAAAAGTATTAGAAAGAAAGAGAAAAAGTGCTTAAGGTCACAAATCACGCACGACATGCCAACCTCTTTCCCATGCCAACCCTCCCTTCCAGAGCTTTTGTTGGTATGAGAGGAGCCAGAATGCAATCGCAGCATGTGAGAAATCTTTGCAACTCCACTCGTACTGGATGAATTCTAAAAAATTGTGGCGGTGAATTCATGAGGCAATAAGCTTTATCAGTGAAGTAATTTAATGCTACTTCAAAAAGTACTGCAGGGCCCATTTAAATGAACATATTACCCTGGAATCAATTTATGATATTCTTTTAAGCTTAAAAGCTTTTGTGCCGGCTTATATGCTCGAAGAATAATAAATTTTAAAATTTTATGTATTTTACGGATGATGTCTTGTGTCCTACCGAGAGTCAAATCCTGCTACTACTCAAAGCTGTTTTGACTTTCTTTGAACGAAAAAAAAAGACACTCTCACACAGGCCTTACTTCAATTAAAAAATATTGTGCAGGTTAGTTAGGTCATGACAAATATGCCCATTATTTATTATGTCACATATCCTAATCGAATTCAATTCGAAGTTCTTCGACCAAAATCACTATTAGCTTCGAGCCTAAAATGAACCATTAGCAGAAGCCTAGTTTTGTTGCTTTCGTCTCGTCATCACTCTCATACATTCTTTGTGCACACTTTCAAAGATTGGATGATTGCTGAACTGTTTGGGCCATATCAGGTCGGGGTCAGCCTACAAAACATTGTGCTGTTCACGTAAGTAATGTGCGGGAAAGTCCATGTGTGTCCACACTGAGAAGCGTGTGGCAGCAAGCATGCAGTTAGGTCAAACTTCAAGATGAACGCTGCTTCCCCTTCTTTTCGCGGGCGAGCGCCCAGGTAACGAGGGCATGACGTGCACACATGAATTGCCTCACGTACACAGCAGTGCAGTGATGTTAGTCCTCTACGTAGACAACTGTGCTCTGACGTTGCCAATAGTGGCACGTGACATGGCGAAATTTATTTAACACGACATGCGTAGTTTCTGTAATTTGTTGCTTGAATAGATTAAAAAAAACTTGAGATAAATAATGAGACGCAATAAGGAAATGCGTGTGTCTTTTTTCCAATGTTTGCCCATGAATGGCAACGAGATGCAGAACTATGTTTCGCATGCGTTCGCAAGCGAAACATAGTCCGTTTCGCAAATGTCTCGCATGCGTTCGTGTCCCCGTGGTCAGCGCATCGAGCACACGACAGTTGTGGAAGCGAAAGTAGCGCTCCTACGCATTCGCGCGCTTATTGAACTTATCTATTCTACCGCGTCTAAGCCAGCGTTTCCAAACCATCCCACGGAAACAGACAGAAGACCACAAAATAACGCTGGTCAACAAAACAACGCCACTCACGTGCTCCGGAGCTGGGTTTGTTCGGGCCACGGTGTAAGATACACCGTGGTTCGGGCACGTCATGTGCTCGTGACCTCTTGTTCTGATGCCGGTGAGGGTAGCGAAGAGACTTGGCTTGCGAAGGCTACGCCGGGCAGCGACAAGGGCTTCGAGCTCCCCATCTCTCATCAATGTCTTGCTCCGTTAAAAAAAAAAATTGCCCGCAGCTTCCCTCGGGGGAACACTGAGGAGGATGCGGAGCATATAATTGGTTAACGGGGTGTTAAAGTGCGACTTACTTGGGTCGATGGCTAAATTTGTTAACGTGGTTGTGAAATGGGGTGTTAAATTGCGACTTACTTGGGTCGATGGCTAAATTGGTTAACGTGGTTGTAGGAGGGGGTGTTAAATGAGTGAACACGTACACACGTATGCGAAAGGGCGGCGCTGGTCGAAGGGACGTCGATCATTGTGTTTGTGGATTCGTCGGAATTCATTTCACCGCGACCTTGGACGTCGACGCGCCGTACAAACCAACCGACGAGCGGCAACTGAGCGAGCGAGCGCCGACCTTGAGTATATATACAGCGCGACGGCGCATGCACTGTCAGCTGTCGAATGTTCGAGAAGGGGGAGAAGCGCAACGGCGCATGCGCGCGCGTCAGCTGCCGATGTTCTCGAAGCGCGACGGCGCATGCGCGCGCGTCAGCTGCCGATGTTCTCGAAGCGTGACGACGCATGCGCGCTACATTATACAGCTAGCGAATGTTCGTGAAAAGGAGAAGCGCACGCGGTGTGTAAAGGAGGAAGGGATGCACAGATGGTGGAAGAAGGAGGAGGAAGCTTGCGGACGGCGCCGCACTACAAGCCTCGAGTATTAGATGCTCCGCATCTAAAACAGTTTTCTGGGCTCGTAATGAGCCAAGTGAGGACATTTTTGTACCAGAATGCTCCTTATTTCAGGAAGATTTCATAATAAGTAGGCTGTACATTGGCAGGAACCAGACAAAACATCCAGATTATCCCATTTCCCGATCTCCAGGGTTAATTGTATTCAAGAGCTTTTGTTGTAGTCATTTACAACAAGAAAACGTTAGTGCTACTTTTGAATACTTATGTGTTGCACCTAGCTACGAACCACCGCAGCCTAACAGAATGGGAGCAATGCTCTGTAAGTTAAAGGACTCACAGAAGCCGGTATTATCAGCTTGAACCCTAGGGAGACTAGCCGATGGTTTTGTCACGTTTAGAATATATCATTACGGGGAAGCGGTACTCAATGTGTTGACAGTAGCGAGAATTAGATGTCGGCTTGAATACTGTCGTGCCACAGCAAGGAATAATAATAATAATAATAATAATAATAATAATAATAATAATAATAATAATAATAATAATAATAATAATAATAATAATAATAATGATAATAATAATAATATTCCCGGTTTTTAACGTCCCAAAACCACGATATGATTTCGAGAGACGCCGTTGTGGAGGGCTCCAGAAAATTTTGAACCTCTGCTCTTCTTTAATGGGCACAGTACACACAGGCCTCTATCAATACGGCTCCACTGAAATGCGACCGCCGCTGCCATGAATCGAACCCGCGACCTTTGGGTTAGCAGCCGAGCACCTTAGCCACTGGTCCACCATGACGTTCTTTCTTTTCATTATAGCCTGAATTCACAAATTAAACAGAATAATTGAGTTCACAGAAAACCAACGCTTTTTCACGTTAATCAAGTACTCAAACGTTCCGACCCACTACGAGGGTTGTGGCTGTGCCCTATAAAGTTCTCGCACGTGCACGACATGTTCATTTCAAGTTCTTTCTTACTGATTCACCGTGATGGAGGGCATGGTGGGAGCTACTACCGTTCGATAAAATGGGGAAAGATATGCTTATTCAAAATGGGACTGATGCCTGCATTAATAATGAGCACTCCGCTAAAGTAACATAATATCCTGCCGTTTTCGCAAAGTCAATCCGAAGGACCAGTACTCATATAGTTTTTAGTGAAATGGCGTAAGAAATTCTTGAACATATGTTCTTACGTAAGACGTCTGGCCGTGAGTTGCCAGGCTCCAATAGGTTGGGAAGAGCGTAACGCTAGCTGAGAGCGATACCAAGACATTTACTAAAACAATCGAATAGCTGTGAAGCAAAGAAGATGTTGCGATTAATACAGCGCCAGCACGCGACCGGCCTTGAAAATGCATTGAAAATGCATCTACTTTTCCGATATATACGAATACGCTGCCGCTTATGAACAATAAATAGATCAACGTAGGAACCAAATAGACTAGATCTCATCGAGCGTGAAGAAAACGCTGCCCTATAGATACCGCTGCTCCGAGATTAAAAAACTTTCTGACGCAGAGCCTAAGGTCCGTTTACAGATGTATGTATGTATGTATGTATGTATGTATGTATGTATGTATGTATGTATGTATGTATGTATGTATGTATGTATGCATGCATGCATGCATGCATGTATGTATGTATGTATGTATGTATGTATGTATGTATGTATGTATGTATGTATGCGTGTGCGTGTTATGATCCAAGAAAGAAAATAATGTGCTGTTTTAGGGTAGTTTACGTAATAATTCAAATGAGCGTGAAATGAAGTATTTCTAAACTCCGCCGTCCGTTATGTTTCAAATTGACGCAGAAAGAATGAAATCGTTGGCTCCTAATGTGTGTGCAATCATTTTTTTTCAGTCATTTTGACAAAAACAGCACTTTTCACGCAGGTTCTGGAACGTGGCACATCCTACGACCCGCCAAACGTAGTACATAGTGCCTTCGATAAAGTGGTCGACTTCAGTGACACGCGGCACACCGAGTTTAAGTCCACACATATCGACTGTGCCGAAGGTTGAATTCATTCAACGAGCGACTCATATCTTGTTCTTTTTTTTATCGCAAGTTGACACAAATAGCACAAAAAAGTTCAATTCATGACAAACGCAGCCACCGCAGCTGTAGGGGTTTTGCTTGCTCTAAACGTAGTTGCAAGAGAAAGGAACTCGTGTCTCTACATAAATAATTAACATGTACATGAAGCGGCAAAGGAGTAGTCTCAGGAAGTAGAGGAATGAAGAAACGTTCTGTATGCTATCCCCAGCTCAAAAAAAAAAAACATTCCAATATATAGGTAGTGAAAATAATAGAAACATTGTGCATTTCATCACTGCGCCTTCCCTGATTGTTGCTGCAGTGCCATCATGACGTCCCGGCCCACTCTCCCTTAAAACGTTACAAATCAGCCCTGTCGCCGTATGGCCTGCTCTTACTCATCGCTTGCCCCTTTTAAGTCGGATTATGAGGAGGCGAGACGGTGCAACTAGCCCTGGGAACGAATGAATATGCTGCTGTTTCTTTGGACGAAGATAAGCTACATAACTGGCTCACACGCACCATGGGGGAAGTGCGAAAAAATCTAAATTCACACAAAAAACTTGGCGGAATTGAACTAAATGAGCGACTTTTTAGTCTTGTTCTTTCAGTCAGATATGTTTGAGCCTAGCGAATCACGTACAAGAAAGTCGGATGAATGTTTCATATTACCTGTCGAACGTTTAATACGTGTTAATGGGGTTCATAATGAACTGAAAAAGGAGAAAGGCAGCGTTGGGATGAATACAAAAAAAAAACAGGATCACGTCAGGACATACACTGTGACGGTGCACTGTGCAGTCCCAGCTCTGCTCCTTTTGCATTTCATTGTGAACCCAAACAAACTCACCAACGTTTCTGTAATTCTGGGTGACTCTTTGGATCGCGAGTTCCCGTCATTTTAGAAAACAATAACAGTATCAACCCCAGAACAGTTTTTCGTTTTGTCTACAAGACGCAATGCGATTTAAGAGAGTTCACTGCGGTGGAGCAATGGTTATAGCGCTCGGCTGCTGAACAGAAGGTCGCAGGTTCGTGTCTGGTTGCGGTTGCAGTCACATTTTGATGGAGGCTAAATGTCCAATTATTGTGGCACGTCAGTGCGCACTAAATAAAACTACATCTTGGTTAAAATTTCCGGAGCCCTCCACTATGACATTACTCATAATCATAGCGCAGTTCTAGGGTGTGAAACCCGAGACGTTATTATAACATTCAGGAGCAAATATGTCCATTGTCTTGGCGAATAAATGCAACTGATATCGATACGCAGGTTTGACTGTTAATGACACGTATGCACACTGGAGGCTTATCGAGTACCTAAGGGTTTCAAGAGTGGGAAATAATGAATGTATAAATGTCCACGTGACAGGAAAACGTCATCACCTGAATATTCTTGCAGCCATTGGTGATCACACGTCTCGCCAGCAATCTTCGTCTCTCGCTCTCTTCCTTGCGAAAATATCTCGAAGCGAGTTTCGGTCTCGAATCTTTGAATATCCTTTGCGTGTCCGAGTTTCTGTGTGAGTATACCGAACCTATCTGCGCTGAGAATCGACGTTAGAAACAACCGTAGCATCAGCTATCGAGTGCCTATAGCGACGACCTAGAATCAACCAAAAAGAACCCGAAACACCTAATGAAGGCTTCGAAGCAAGTCAGAAGCCACAAGGCTGGTCTTTATAAACGCCCAAATTTGCAGTTTGAAGCCTTGCGTGGCTAAGTACGAGCTCCGCCATTTTTGTTTCGTTTTGCCAAATCCGAGGTGAAGCCCTTCGGGTAGCGCTGCCTGTGATTTTGCGTGGATCTTGAGCGGAAACGCTTGATGATGACGATGATGATGATGATTATGATATGACGACGACGATGATGCTGATGATGATGCCTTAAGTATGGCTCATAACCACTCAGAGGGATCGGCCAAAAAATGATTGCATGGGTTGGATATTTTCAGTATTGAATACTTATGAGAAAAAAAAACGCACGTAAAACGAAAAGAGTTGTTGTCGTCGTTGTTTTCCTTCGCATTCGCACATGAATCGCACCCAATAACGGGCATTGACCGAGAGCGGGGGAAACTATCCGATTATATCTGTACCTTAATGATGCATAGCAGATATAGGTAATATATTGATCTGAAGTATCGGTTATTAATAATGAAAAAGTATAATGCAAGAAGAATTTAGTTAGATACTACTCAAGTGTCGCTGATGATTGCCTCAATGAAGAAAAAATTGCTATGGCTGGGTCCCGAAGTAGTAGCCCCGAAAGACAGAATAACAGGTTCTCATACATCAAGACCCAGCTTGAGATTAGGTGGTGCTATTATAATTTTCCGCATTGCGGTGTGCTGCTGGCAAGATAAAAAGAAATCAACAGCAGTTGCCTCCTCATTATAGCAAATAAAAAGATGAGAATAATGAGAATATATAACACCTGCTCTGTGGAAGTAAACGTTTAGGGAGGTAACGCGGCAACGGAATTTTGTTATGGCCACTTCCATCGTTCTTGTTTTAGATCGCTTCCCCTGGGAAGTAAGAGCTTGTCATAATACTCTCCCTCAGTAACGCTGTCTCGGTGGCTGCAGGTGACAGCTCTGTCGTTCTTCATCGAAAAAGACTACTGGTGTGCGCCGGAATTAGCTGCAGGCAAAATGAATGAAAACGTAATTCTTAAGAATATGGAGAAAAAACTCTGGCCTGGTTGAAAAGTACTTCAGTACCACGCGTTCAAGAAAGTTGTCCTTGAAAAAAAACAGCTTTTTGTTTTATTTTGCGATTCTAACTCTAGAATGATTAAACAGGATTATTTTCTGCGTTACTGAGGAAATATTGATTCTAACTAAAAGAATATTTTGGAAAATCTGGCCTGCTTTAAATATTACATGATCTGATGATTCGCGATTCCAATCGACATATTACCTACAGATAACCGCGTGCGCTTTCATTTCAACTCGGTGGCAAAAAAAATAAATAAAACACTTGTGTGCGTGACAATGACCATTTCAAACTGTTCTACAATGCCTACAGCAAGTACAGTTGCGGTGTGACAACTGAGGCTTAATTATTTCTTTTTTGCGTATTGGCGAAATCACAACTACGTGTCCGTAAGGTGCCACGTCAACCTGCGTAGCTTCACACTTTCTCAATGGGTGAGAAGTTTTAAACTATACCAACTTTTGGTACAGTTCACATCTTTGGACTCCTAGTGCAATCCTATGATTCTGCCACGAAATAGTACATGCATTGAAGAGACCCCTCCCACTGGATGGCAGAAGAGCCTGGAAACTGTGGCACACCCCCACGCTGGGGGATCTTACTTTGATCCCTCTCGTTCTTTTAAAAGATTAAGCTATCAAAATGAGAGTATTTCGTGAGAACTAGTCGGTTCTTGGATGGCATAGAGTTTCAAACAATAATATTTCATAAAACTCCATGTTGGACGGCAATCTTACAACGTTTTTCGTTCCTTCTTTTTTTTTACCAAAAAGCTTTAAATACTGGCATTGCTCGGTGGTAGAACCTCTGCATTATGCGCTAATAACATTTTTGGGGTCTAACGTTCCAAACCACGATATGAATATGAGTGACGTCGTAGTGGAGGGCTCCGTATTTCGACCAACTGTGTTTTTTTTAACGTGCTCCTAAATCTAAGCTCATGAGCCTCAAGCATTTCTCTTCCATTGGAAACGCAGCCGCCACGGCCGGGATTCGGTGCCGCGACCTCCATGCCACGCGAAAGGCCCAGGCGCAATTGTCACTCGAATCCAAGATTTATAATAATTATTATTTATTTGCGTCTCTCTCGAATTTCGGCTCACAAGCAACACCAATGTTTCGCTCACAACTAATGACGCCAATGGAACTTTTGCCAAGAAAGCTCTTCAACCCTACCACCTTGAAACATTTTGATTTCCTAAACACGGTACAGCCAGTTTCAAGGGCGATCTCCACAATGGGATTGACCAGGTTACTGAGGAACATAGAGTAGAGCCTAGTATCCGTGGCACACACTTACGCTGGTGGTTGGACAAGAGCCAAGTAGTTCTGAAAAATACTTTAAATTTGTTAGCTTACGTCTGTTAAAACGGTGAGGGAGATGAAGGAAGAAATAAGTTTAAATATAATAAACTGTTAGGGAGATATAAAACATGAAACGAATAAATTGAATCAAATAATAAATCAGTTTAGAAACCAGGCACTAAGGAATAAAGCTTTATACCACATCCTGAATTTATATAAACATTCAATCAACTCCTACAACTTATCGAAAGCCTTCCAGTCCCTGTATCTTATAGTGACAGAGCCTCTAAGGAAAGTATATTCGCATGTTTAACGAACAACCAACTGCTTCAGGTGTCATCGTCAGTGTACACTGCCGCTGTTCTGATGCAGAAGGAGATGAAGAAGACGGAGAGAAAAGGGTCGACCCGGTTTGCTATCGATTCTGGCGGTCCTACGCAGACCGTCAAGTGGCATTCGTCGTCCACCAATGAGCCGCAACGACCGGTGGGCTCTGTCGCGCAGCCAAGCAACGCCCGAAACACGAACGAGGAGAATAACGTGCTAGTGGACGTCGCCCGTCTCGTGAGTATCCGCAGAATACTTAACAGTGGTAGAGGATTTACGTAGGTGAAATCGCAAAATCGAGGGACGGTGTAGTGGTGGGCTCCGTAATTTCGACCTTCGGGAGTCCTTTGAGGTGCAGCTGAACCAAAGCACTCGGGCGTCCCTTCGTACCTCTGCACGTTTCCGTCTATGTGTTACACGTTCCCGCCAACAAGATGTGTTTTTTTGTTTTTGCTAATGTTATCTTAGGCAATTCATGTGTCTGCTGTCTGTCGGCGGGCATGCCCTTAAAGACCAATGAAGTCTTGGCAGACTAATTTCGCATTGATGCTCTGGCTTCCTGTTAGTCCAGTATTATTATTATCTGGTGTATCACTTCCATTGAAACCTGGCCGCCGCGGACAAGATTTCATCCCGCTACCTCAGGATCACCAGTCAAATGTCATGACCTCTAGACCACTGAGGCGGGTGTCAGCTAGGGTTATCTCGTCGTTCGTACGGGGAGGGGGGATATGCACCTTAGTATGGGCAGTCAGCGAAACAGTTTTCCTTATTGATACCATAGATGACTGGAGTTGGGTGAAAATGGGGGCGGAAATTTCGGATATTTTGCAGCAATAAGCTATACGCAGCTTTATTAGCACACACTGTCTGTCTGTCCATCTGTTCGTCCGTCTCTGTCTGTCTGTCTGTTCGGCTGTCTGTCTTTCTATCCATCAGTCTGTCTGTATGTCCATTCGTTCGTCCACACCTGCTAAATAAGTCATCGAACTCTGTGATCATGTATCACGAGCTAGGAGGGTCAGACCCACAGCTTTAGGAGCTTCGCCCCTAAAAGTCTTTAGTTTTATTCATACTTTTATCCATTCGTAGTTTTATCGGTAAACCATGAATCGTCCATTCATCCGTCCATCCGTCTGTCCTTCCAGCCATCTGTCTGTCTGTATGCCAATCCGTCCGTCCGCACCTGATGAGTGAGTCTTCGAACTGGGCAGTCGAGTACCATGAGATGGGAGGGACCGACCCACGGCTTTAAGAGCTTTTCTCCTGAAAATTTTGCGGACGGTCTTGATTGTGACGGCTTCTTGAAGTGGTACTTGAGCTGGCTACGTGCAGCTCAAACATTTTCATTTGTTGTAGAATGTACTCGTAAAGGTCGCACTTCGGCAGTTCAACCATGCAGTTCAATAAGCTTCGAAAGCTCCTCGAATCCACCGCTAGCTGCTTTTTTCGTGCAATTTGTGCAACCTTTGTGTTCCATAGAAAGATGAGCGTTGTTGGGCGCTCGTGGAGTCACAAAAATTTTAACGGAATGAAACAAATCCGGGACATACAGCCATACTGACCAAGACGGCACGGGACTCAGGACGCTGCCTGAAAAGGTTGGACAGTCCCGCGAAATCTAGGATGGTAGGATGGTTGGTAATCCTAATCTCAGCTGAATGACAGTCTAATGCAGTTAAAAATATTACAAGTCTACACTGAACTTCTTACCCTGGTGTACCCACAGAAACAGGCTTCCGAAGACACGGATGAGATTTGAAAACGTAGTGAAAATTATTACGCAAGGGGCATGGGTGTCTTACCATAATGCCTAGCGCTGCTAAGCTCGAGGACATGGGTTCGGTTCATGAGTACGGCTGCCACATATTGAGTGCCACAAAATGCAAGAGCAGTTGAAATGCAGACAGTTGAAAGTTAAGGAACCAGAGGTGGCCGAAATTAATCACTGCACCTGAGTATGGAATAACGATATCTTTTATTCGGCGTGTAAATATCTAAAATTGGATTATGTTTTAGGGGAATCATGGAACACACGTGACATGTGGAGGGAGAAGAACGGAGAATGATACGCACGGGACAAATATAGAGAGAGGAATGCATGTGACAAACTATAGTCAATAAGCTTCTAGTTATCTGTGACGCTCAAAATATATATTAAATGTAAATCATGAGATATGTGACACAACACAATTGATCCGCTTGGACATTGCACAGTATATTGCACAACTTATAGCAAACATGTCATCTCAAAGTTTCAAAACATAAGAATATACTTACGCCGCAACGTAAGAGTAGTGGGACCACATATATAAATTTTGTCACGAAGTGCTGTTATTGCTATGTAGAAGCAGCCCTCCCAGAAACTCGACCAAAGAAGCCAAGTCCTGTTAATTAGCTTGTAAGCTTGGTAATGTATGTTAATTAATGGTCTTGTTAATTGCCTTCAGGCTTATTAGTTAGCTTTAGTGTAAAATAGATCACACAACATCGTGCTAGCAGCTTGAAGTTGTTTGTGAATGCTGCAATTTTTGCAGCACGCCAAGTTACGGTTCTTCAGTTTATTATTCGTTTGAAATACTACACGTGTGGTAACTGCTGCACGTAATCTTTAAGACGTACCTAACAAGCGTTCGCAAGAACACTCGTTACAGCTAAAGTACGCGTATAACTAACAACACCGTAAAAACCGTATACTAGTAGAGCAGAAGATGAATGCATCATGAAATGAAGCGTCGAACGAAGAATGCCGCAGGAGTCAACGTGTTGATAAAAAAAATCACAGCATATCCACGTAGTGAATGGTGATGAGTGGGGTGAAGTGTCCATACGTCTAGGTGCCACACAAGTTACACGGACAGAAAGTCAGACAGACTGTCTTGACCCCACTCATCATCATTCACTCCGTGGATATCCTGTGAATTTGTTATTATGACCGCCATCTTTTCTCTTTAATGATGAACTATACGAAAACCACTAACGCCATTTAATGATACTATTTGCAAGGATATGTACACACAGCGCCATCTAATGAGCAATTTTTAAACTAAGTAGAAGTGGCTGTTACTACAACATACTACTGCTAGCAGCGAATGGCCCACACTCTACGGAGCTTCGCCCCTGAAAGACTTGTCTCAGTCAGTTCTACCCTGCCAAAGTGGAGTCTTCTTGTCTAGACATTAACAACGACAGCGTTCCCGGTGTAGTTATGCGTGCACCGAGTTGAATAAGTGACACATAGGCCAGCAATATTGTTCGCGCTTCATTAACTTGTTGAATGTTCTCAATGATGCACTCCCTAATCTGACAGGACTCTAAAACCCCGCGGAGTCTCTAATGCATTCGCTTAAGATGACTCAAAGGTGAAATCCATCATTTTTTGTTCTCAGTAAATCGTTTTGATTAAACAGCTTCTAAAAGCTTTATGCACCAGGAGTGGATTCTCACTGCATTCATCGCCTATTATCGAGCGACAACACCATGCGATGACGTCACGTGATGTGATGCCACAATGATGTCACAATATTACGAAGTTTGTGGCACCAGAGGCACACGTCATCACATGGTGTTTTTTTTTTGCTCACTCGTTTTTACGCCACTGACGCCAATGGCGACTCTTTTGTGTTTGATGGCGCGCCTAAATCCCAAATCACACTTACGAGTTACGACGCGTCTCCGCATAACGCGTGGCCCCAGCCCCACGTGGCGTTCCTATGGAGGAAGAGGATGCGCATAGAGAGAGGGCATGCCACGCGCTGACGCTTGCATGTGGTTACAGCTTTAGAATAGCACCTTGATATTCAACGCTGTCTACGGTATTGCTTTGGCTCGCCATACCAGGTGGACAGGAACATCACCGAAGCCGAGCTACGGCACGCGGGACGACAGAAGTGGTCGACTCACAACAAGGCCGCCGTCGTCGCGTCGATAGCGATGTTGGCCATCGTGCTGCTCATGGTGGCCCTGGTGATATGGCGGGAAATATACGCCGGCGGTGCAGGACCGGGTCCCTTGTGCGACACGAACGACTGCCTGTGCTTCGCGTTCATCGTCACGCAGTCTATGGACCGCAACGTCGACGCCTGTGACGACTTCAGGACGTTCGTTTGCGGTGGCGCTCGGCGCCCGCAGCTGCCCTCCTGGACGCCCGAGGCGAGAGACTACCTGCAGTACAGGTGCGACAGGGGCTGGTTATGTGCATGTCTTGAAGGAACTAGTGATGAGACCACAGACACGTAGGAATGATCTCACTGTTTGCTCAGAACCACAAACAGCAGCGCTGTTTGTGGTTCTCTTCTTTGTCTTCGTCTTTTTGTGCGCCGCTTTTCTTTTAATATGATCTCACTCACTGACTCACTCATTCACTGAGAAGCACGAGTTACCTTGAGGAGTTGTTCAACCCACAAGGTGGTAGGAAGGCGCGAAGGTGAAATCAACAAAGGTAGAGGCAGTAGGGATCGTTGTCTCCTTGCCCTATTTTACCCTCTCCTTTACTGGCCCACTTGGCATCCTCCCTCGGGAAAACGTGCATGCACGCAGGTACACTAAGCTCCATTAACAGTACACAACGCTTGAAGTGACCTTCCAACGAAATAAATTTACTTACTGTGCAATCATCCATTTCCCCAGGTTATTTTATCCCGCCAAAAGCTCTGCTATACAAATGTACCAGATGCGCCAAATTGCTTATATGAAGAGATACCCTATTGCTCACACACTTACACCACAGCGCCCAAGCACACTCGCTCATACAGACTCGAGTGCACTTTCATCACACTAACACACACATTGATTGACGCATCATTGAATACGCACACGTACTCGCACGCAAATGCGATGAATATGCATTAAGACGTACACTAACACGCTCAGACGCGCACACACCTCACAAACGTATAGATGTGGGCATTCACTCACACAAAAGAATTATGCACTCACACGCCAATAGGCGCACATAAACGACCTCGTTATACTGAGGCAAGAGAACGATGTTCAGTCGCTAGACGGCGCCTGATGGAACGGCAAAATTAAGAAAAGCGGCTAATACGACCAGTCACTAAGCCGTTGCGTCTCGTGCAAACAGTTGGCACGGCACGCAAGGATGCGGCACGATACTCGATGCTTGAGCATGCGCAGTAAAGATGCGGAAATCACCGCAGACACACGAAATCATGCGATTAAGAAATGCTCCACACGTAAAAATATTTTCAGGGCTGTTCACAGCCACCATGACGTCACTCGTTTTGCCAGAATGAGCGCGCGTACAGGAGGCTGTGAATCCATTGCCACCATCTTCTCCCGTTAGTGGATAAGGCATTGGCGGCAAGTTTCACGAGTTTAATGTCTTTATTGTGCCTTTTGCGATAAAAAAGGTGCTGGTTTAAGTAATGCACGTATTACTCTTGAAAGCGTTTAGAGATTTATCTGTGAGCTATTTCTTTCATGGAAAAGTCAAAGAATGTGCGCTATCGCACGTTTGGTCAATGTATGAGAGTAAAATTTGATGGACCACCAAAAGAACAAAATAAATATTGTAAATTTTATTAATTCTTTATTTACACACAAACAAACACACATACACACACAAACACTATCTGGAACATGTCTAGAAACTGTTCCTACTCGTTTGCAAAGTTTCTGCAGTTTTATTTGTACTCATTAAAACCTGTGTCTTCATAGACACGTATTTATTGAGGAGAGTGTGTGGTGCTGCCACAAGTATATGTTATTCAGCACAATATGAGGGTGTTGAACACTGCAAGAGAAAACAAAAACTTTCGTGTCACAAACATCTCTTGTGACCGACAGAAGAAGCGGCGTTTCTCCATTGCTCTGACCCCTCTCGCAGTGGCACGTAGTCGATCCTATAACTTAGGGCATGAGAAAAATGTTATTACTGGATCCTATACTCCGTGGGCGCTTTTGCTGCACTGTAGGATCATGGATTGGCATATTTGGTAGTGTTTTTAAATATTCTAGCTTGAAGTAGAGCTCACGCACCTGAAAACCTTTGAAGAGAGCATTTTACCGTAAGTGACTACACGCATATAAATTTCAAGGAAACATATTAGGCTAAGGTCCTGACAAGACTATTGCAAAATTATAATACTTCAATGAAGCGGTTGGAACACCGGAAAAAATACTGTGCACAAAACCAATGCACTAAGCAATGCAACAGCATTCCTTCCATTTTTATCAACCAAGCAAATAGAAGTAATACAAGAAGCCGAATGTGCTAATCGCCAACAGCAGAATGCTTACCAACCATGAAAAAAAACGCCTGTTCTGAAAACGTACTGCACACGCGTGACTTCAATGCCAGGGCTAACGCTAAGTCAGAAGCACACATGACACCTTTATTTAAAAAATAAATACGTAGGATGGACCACGTACCTTCTGGTCACAAAGAAAACGGATCTCGACGCCAGCTTGACGAACGACATGCTCCCATTTCGTTCATTGGTGAACACTCCCAACTTCGGTGTCTTTGTCGCGATAGTTTGCCACGCAGCATCGCCCAATTGTTAGGATTTGCAGCCGTACAAATTGCGAGTATCCAGTGCCGACAAATCGCATCAAGTATACACGTTGCAGGTCACGGACACAGAAAAACAAGATATTTCTCGAGATGCCAACAAGCAAGTCACGAAAACGTTTGTCAGGCTTGGCAATCCATGTCTGCTGAGCAATTAGAGCAAGTGTAGGCACGCTTGTGCAGCTAAACACACCGTTCTAAACAAAGGGACGTTAGAGCCCGCTGCAGAAGCAGTGATCAGGCCTGAAATTATTTATAGGCGGCATTGTCGAGGCATGCATCTCCAGCTGCCTCATCGCTGCTCAGTGCAGCGTCGATTTCAGAATCAATGCTCCAAAGAAAGGCGAACCTAAAATGATTCGTCATGATGCGGTTCAATATTCTTCAACGTTTTCATCGTCCCTTGTGGACGCTGATAACAGCGGCAACGACAACGGGGGTGACGAACAAATGCTTAACGCGGGCGCGTCGAGCGCACGAAATGTCAACTGAAGGTCATTTCTTCATTTAGTGGGACCACGTGATGCGATAGGACGTGACCGCGAGCGGTTGTGCACTTGGCAGTGCTGACAGTGCTGAAAATTGGTGGGCTTCGCACCTGTTTTTAATTGGGTTCTATACTGGGCCTGAATACGACACATATTATTCATCCCTCTGTGGCATTATTAGTACCGAATCGTAACTATGGGAAGGATAACTACGCGTTGACGCAAAAAAAAAACGCGAAATACGTCGCTTTGCACCATTGCGGCAATTCTTTCAAATGGCACTTGATGTAATAGAATACAGCTATAACTACAACAACATGGTTCAACAACAATGAATAGTAATGTGCGCTGTCTGAGGTTTCCGCGTTCGCACTAAATTAGCACAGCGTTCAATGAACGTGTTGAAAAACAACATAACTTTCGTTTACTATTGATTACTCAGGTGGACGAGCAACGTCATTGAATCCCTGACTGCAGCTGAAGGGGGCAATAGTGCGAGCAAGGACATGTGAATCCTAGGCGACGCGATGACCATGCTGCACTATTGCCTCAAAGGAGCGTGTGACGCAGAAATGTCGAAGCGAAACGCTCGGGACCTGCACGCGTTCCTGGAGCAACGCAGGCTCGCTTGGCCCGGCGACTTTCAGCGACTTGACGTGCATCCTCTGGACGTCCTGTTGGACTTGGCGATCAACTGGCAGATGCCTCTGTGGTTCAGCGTGGGCGTACTGACAATTTCAGCTACAGTAAGTGGCACGTTAGGCAAGTATTCAACTTAAATTGAGGACGACGCAGTGAACCATGGGAGCGAAAAAAGCTCAGCATATCAACGGAGTAAATGATGATGAGTGGGGTGAAGCGTCCGTCTGTCCATGCATCAGTCCGTCCATCCGTACGTCCTTCTGTCTGTCAGTATGATATGGCCGGTCACGCCTGACACAGAACAAGGTTAAACTAAAAAGAGCTTCGCCCCTCAAAATAGTAGGTTTAAACTTAAGCGCCGCCGGCCACGGTGGTCTAGTTGCTAAGGCATTCGGCTTCTGACCCGCAGGTTGCGGGATCGAATCCCGGTAGTGGTGGCCGTGGAGGTCAATGGAGGTGAAAATCATGCTAGATGCCCGTGTGCTTTAGATGCACATGAAAGCGCGCTAGGTGGTCGAAATTTCTGGGGCCCTCCACTATGGCGCCTCTCATAATCGTACGGTGGTTTGGGGACGCTAAACCATAAAAACTATTATTATTAACCTTGAGGGACAAGAAGAGTTGGTCTGCGAAGAAACGTGTGTTAAAGGTATCTCAGTCACAGTGAAGACGAAACGGGTATGAGTTGCGCTTGAAGCAAGGCAAGATAGCCACTGGTTATCAAGAATGACAGAATGTTCTAAGGGAAAACAAGCAAGTGAGCAGGAAGCAGGAAGTTAGGTGGCTAAATCAGATAAAAAACATACCATCTCGATCTTTTATGATAAGAAAGACGAGCACATGAAATAATACAGGACAGGTGTTACCAACACCTGCCTGGTTTGGTTTGTTGCAGTGATCGCAATGAAACATGTGGCACAGTGAAGTAGAGACGTATACCAAACACATATCAAGGCAATGCCACTTTGTAGGCTAAAGACATGCTGCACAAACTAACCTGATCTCGCGAGGATAGAGGTTTATAAAAGTCAGATTACTTTTTTTATGAAAGCTTGAAGGTCAGTTTGTACTATGCTACTGCGCTATGCCAGCCTGCTCATGCGCGCGTGCGCCCGACGAAAGGAACGACGATCTCTCGCAGCTGGCTTTCTGAACTGAATCGGTCAGCTGTGCCAGAGGCTGTTGAACTATATCCTATAAATACAGTCGATGGTGCAAGCGACTCGTTATTGGCGTGACAATATGATACATGAAACTCCAAGCTGATGTTTTTGCCGTAAGCCGTCCACTGGTTAGTTATGAAATGGTATGAGTAGGCAAACAAATAGCTTATGCACGTATAACAAATAGCAGACAATTCGCAGTACTGCGCACGGTGCTATGGGAGAGCTGTAATTAATGATGGGTCGCTCAAGAGCAAGCCAGATCTTTTGAGCGGCTCTTTCTAAAGAGCGAGTGATCCGCGGCTCAGGGTGCGTTCACATTTGAGAAGTGAATTGAAAACGAAAACTTCAGAGTGGCCAAAAAAACCACGACCGAAGATGTTCACATTTGTTCTGCCCCATTCAGCCGCCGCCTCCGTCGCTACCTTGAGAATTGGTTCGATTTTGCCTGCTTTCTGAGCACTAAATTTCGTACCGATATGTAGTTATTCACGCAAAGCAGTGAAGAGAAACAGCTCGTACCTTTTCAAGCGTTGTCTTGGGAGATAAGCCAGAAGAAACGACACGAGCGAACGCACCGGCGGTTTCAGCTGGCTACACAAAAGCGCGAGACACGGTGGGGCATGCCAATTCCCTGCTGCTGCGCTGTCTAATTCAGAGTTCTCGGCAATCATCATCCAAACTAGGGTCTTGATGAACGCGTCTTTATTTAAGCCGTCAAGCTTCGTCATGCTGTACGGGTAGTTTACGATTTGAGCCAATGCGAGCCACCACCGACACCTTTCCTGCCATGTTGAATTTGCGGCTGGTTGGTTAGATCACGTGGTTTGATCTAGCGCCTCCAAATCCGTGAAGCGGAAACCAGATCCGCTTGCGATGCGGGGAAAACTGGTCTCGGACCGATTTTTGCGCGCCGGCCGTGCGGCGTGGTTTTCCGGCCGCTTGAGCCAGTTTACGAAGTGTTTCGCCGCTTTCGCTGTCTTCGAGGTCAAGTGTGAACACGGCCTAACCCCTAGTTCACACTGAATCATACGCTTTTTACAGCGAGCAAAATTATCCTGTCACTGAAACGCAGCGTCGTTCGCACCGGACGCGCACCACACCACCGGATTCGCCGAATAGCCGTAGTGCCATCCGCTGGGTTAACAATCAACCAGGGCGAGCGCGGGGTAGAAGCGCTGTTCCCCGGATGTTGTCGGAGGTTTACAACTTCAGTGCGACTGTGAAGAGTTTGTGGTGGCCTCGCTACTCACCGTAGCGGATGATCACCGCGGTTTCACGCTTAGCGAGCCACAGGGCCGCGACTCCGTCACCTACTCGCGTGTAGCCCACCGCTCCACGCGCGCTCAACTATCAAAGCGTGTAGCGCGGCGTGGCAAAAGAGACAGTGTTCAAATACAAAATACACAACACTTTATTGCCTTTGGCGGCACCACGAACAACAGTACAACGTCCGCTCCCGGGACGCGAAAAGCAAAGGCACCCACCCGCGGATGTTCACAATGAGGGGAAAACCGCGAGCACGTCACAGCTGGCAATGGCGAGCTTTGACACGCTGGTCGGGAAAAGGTCCCTCGCGGCTATGCTGCGCACTCTCATGATGGCCGCTGGGCCTGGTCGTGATAGTTAGGGCGAACCTCGTACGCGTAGGCCTTCGGCAAGTGCGGCTTGTTGTGGTGGGACCACTTCAAGCGCTAGGCACCGCTGTTGGCTTAGCGTACGGCACCGAAGCTAACATTCAAGTGCCGTTGTCAGATCGAAGTCAAGTAAACACGCCTGCCAGGGTGCCAAGGCCCCCAGACAGGGAACAGTACGGCTGTTTCCAAAGGGTACGCGGATGGAGGAAACACGTGCTTACCAGGCGCCGACCAACGAAGGAGAGGCCCTTTTCGGCGCGCAATGACTCGGCCTCCCAATTTTCGCAGCCCGAAAACACGTGCCCCGCCCGCGTGTGGCACCATCTATCGCCACGCGCCGTTACCAGAGCCCGGGAAGGGAAAAGGATAGCGGCCGTATGGCGGAATGCCCGCGAAATGGTCGCGGACGCGCCTCAGATCCCCACAAGTTCTATCTTCTTGTTTTGTGCGTTTTAACACTCGTTCTAACTCGGAACAGAAAGCCAAGTACATATCAAGGTGATCGCGATTTAAGGAGAAAAGCAACATACGCAGATGAACTCGTACTTACGAGTCGATCCCAGCTCATTTCCTATTTTGTTTCACAAGTAGTCCTTTAGCAAACTGTCAATGTGCTTGGGGCGGTATTTGTCGTATGACCAGGTGGTTGCGCATGAGTTCAATGAGCATTTCTGCTAAGCTCACGTTACTTGACTATGACTTGACGAGTGAGTAGGACTTGGCCGCCATTTTGTCAAGTTCCTCGTCTAGCGCTCCTATTAGTTCGCGGTGAGCCCATCCAGTGGCAGACGCCGTAAAAATCTCTGAGAGCGATCGGTGCGGAGAGGTCCCTTTTGACGAAGCTCGCCGCCGCCAAATGGGATTTGGAGTGCTTTCAGCGGCCGGAATGTTCCGTACGTCTAAATCAGTCTCAAAAAGAACCGCGATTTTCTGGGATACGCCTCATGGCGAAGCCAACCAACCCGTTCTTCGAGTGATCCGTATGGGCCGACGTCTCACCGGTTCAGTGAGAGCCAATTGACCCGCCCTCCGATTGATCCGTCTGTACAGTACGGATCTGACGTATCACTGAGAAAGGGAGAGCACAGAGAACCGCCGCCCTGACTCTGAGTGAGCGAGAGAGATTCGTCGCCGAGACCAGTCGTTGGCTGTCTGTGAGCTAGGCGAGCCAGCTTACCGATAGCCAATTATCCAACTGAGCGACATCCCACACTGCCCACCCCGCTCTGTTTCGTTCGCGTTCCGTGAGAGCGACGGGCGCTGGCTGGGTCTGAGGTTGGGATAGGCTTTCACGCCATAAACTGACGATAAAAGAAAATAACTTCTAGTAGATGGTGCCAGTGTTGCGGGCTTTCCGCGGCCTGGCTAGCTTCGAAATCGCTCAGAAGTTTTGTCTATGACGTTCGCGAAGCTTGCGCTGGCGATTACCACTCGTCCTTTTCATGGTGCTCGCTTCCTCTGTGCTTGTGCGCTGCGATGTTTTATGACTCGCGCTGTTCGTGCATCGTCTTTTTTTGCTCAAATACTCCTAGAACTAGCTCCGGAAGCGAGTGCCGAGCCTCCAAAGAAAGACAGGTGAGTGTGCCTTTTGTGTCATAGTTTTCATTCTTTATGGTAATTTATGTTTACGTTTATATACCAACTAATTTTTTTTTCATTGAGGAGACAGTGTTTTCAAAATTGACTGATTGCAAAAGCGTATGGTGCTGCGTTTCTATCGTTGTACGAAAAAGCATTGCACGGGCAAGCACATGCGCCGTAACCATATTTGCATAATTACAACCTTAAGGTGCTACGTGCTTGAATTTGTGCTCTCGATTTGTGTCGGGCTGATGACGCGTCATCGCTTATAACCATGTTTCTAATACCAGTGTGATACGGGCACCTTTAATTGCGATCAGGGCGATCAGGATCAGTTTTCGTGATCGCGATCAACTTTATGACCGCTGCTACACGGCTCAAGCTAATACGGTCCCAGCATGGGTCACATTAAATGCCTCAGGTGACATTTGCGTGCCGTAAAACATGCCACTGACAAAATTAGGCGTACGGTATATCTATAGAGTCCTTTCTCAGCAATGTTATTCATGCAAGAACCTCTCGAACGTCAAAAAAATTACATGTCACTACAATGGTAATTTCATAAATCTCTCATTCGATAAAATTTTTCTAGCACTTAGCTGCGTTGCTGGGTGAGAGTCTTAACCTTCGATTTTATTTGTGATGGCCGCCACTCTTAGACGTGTAGCCGCAGCGAAGCGTTAATCTCGTTGTACGCGCAAGTGTTTCACTTCTGGCGCCTCAAGTCTGTTCCAGTCGCTCCTCACAACGGCCAATAGCTCTAAAGATCTCTTCATTCGACCACGAAGTGCGCATACGTAGCGATGTAGTCGAAAGGCTTGCAACACTCATAATTAGTTTGCTTCTAGGGGCTCCAACAGCTTCGACGGGGCGAGAGGTGAACTAAACGCTGAAGGCAACGGTCGACTGCTTCTAATTCGTTCGTCGCCTGTTTCTCCCGTAACTACATGCAGTCGATGCGAATCCTAAAATATTCGATACTTCAGATATTGTTCGAATTTAAACCATCTAGAATTCGCTTTTGCGAAACATCTACTGATTAAATTGTTTTTATTGAACTATGCTCAATTTTCTTGTTTATTGTGATTTCAACAAGCTCGGCTAGGGGGTGCGGACGACAAAAAAAAATGGTGATCTCTCAGACAGAACGATAGTTATAGCACGAAAATAAAACGACGAAACTGAGACAAGAAGGACACGAATGCGAGAGAACAAAACGACGACACCGAGACGAAGGACACGAATTCGTGTCCTTGTCTTGGTGTCGTCGTTTTGTTCTCGCGCTATAACTATAGTCATGCCATACCAACTAGCCCAAGCTGTCACACCTCTCGGGCAGCTCGCGATGCGCGGATCGCAGCAGTCTTGATCTCGGTCACGCCTGATCATGATTACAGGAGACCGTGTAGCAGCTCCTAATCTGGAACGTGGTTAATCTGGATCGACACTGATCACGATTAAAAGTGACATTTTGACACCGGTATAAGCCTCTAAGTAGATGCATGAGAAGTTACTGCTCTGTGACGAAGGACGTGTTGGTCTTTTGCACGAGTCGCCAGCGCTCTTTATCACATTGAATGTTGTCACTTTTCTTCACGATCGAAGCGTTCCTAAAGTCTTTCGGAAGACCACATAGCTCATCAGTGCGAACAGAAGGCAGCCAAAGAATTCCAGAATTAGCGCTCCAAGGACAAATAGCATGCATCCTTCGATACTTTGTGTTCGTTTTCTTCGTGTTTTTCATACCACAATCAACGTTTTTGGGAGTGTAATTAAGAAAGTCATGCCAAGATTAGTTCAAAGTTCATGTAAAGTATCAAAGGCATATTTCAATTTTTACAACATAATTCTATCTCTAGGTACTTCAACTGCTTTCATTGTTCCACCTATGCTGTGAATGTTCCAGTTTTTTTTTGTTGTCCTAATAATGTCATACAAGCCCAGCTTTGTCCCATATCGTGTGCGTAAACAAAAAGCTCATCTGCACTTTTGTCAGTATAAATATTTTTTTAATGCGTGCCTGCCTTGTGCTGTGTCAATTTTGATACTAATGTTGCCAGAAACCTTCGTCATCATTGAGATTATTATGTGGGTTTTAACGTTTCAAAACCACCATATGATTATGAGAGACGCCGTAGTGGAGGGCTCCATTCATTTCGTCCACCTTGGGTTGTTTAACGTGCACCCAAATCTGAGCACACGGGCCTACAACATTTCCGCCTCCATCGTAAATGCAGCCGCCGCAGCCGGGATTCGAACCGGCGACCTGCAGATCAGCAGCCGAGTACTTTAGCCACTAGACCACCGCGGCAGGGCTCTCTAAAAGAGTTGGGAATGAGAATGCGTACTTGAATAAATGAAGCACAATGAACGGGACAACAAATAATAGGCCCACATGACACAATGGTTCGTCCTGTGTGCCTCCTTCATTTCACTTTTGTATTTATGATTCTTTTGCTTACCTCTTATTATTTTTTGTGTAGTTATTCTTTTGCTTATCTCTTGATCGCTTCAGTTGGCATCGCACAACATCTGATGAAAATGTTGATTTTCTGAAACGAGCCAATGTCATTTTGTGCCGGGTGTAATTGAGCCTGTTCTTTCTATGCACATTTTAATACAGAATGCATGACTGCAAAATGCGTGAATTGAAACGCCCGAAGCACTGCGCATAACGAGCAAAACGATGCATTCGGAAAATAGCCCCGTATCTGCACCTCACAGCAAAAGACGTCCAAATATTGTAGTCTGGAAGCGCTGCGATGTGCAAGCGCACGTGAATAGGTATTGTGGTATAGTGTACTAGAATATCTAGAATTCAAAAGGAGGTGGAGGAATAAACTTTATTATTCAGAAAGGGGAGGGGAAATGGTGGAAACCAAGTTTGACGGAGTCTAGGTTGGGGCCCAAGGGGCCACAACACTAGCAGACCAATCTGCCAGCTTGGCCTGTATATGCAAATTAGGGCTCCTTAAGGACTTCTCCCAGACTTCCGGTGAGGGAGATGGTTGCAGGAGCTCCTCGAGTGGAGGGTTGTTGGGGCAACCCCATAATACGTGGTCTTGTCCTGCCAGTGCTAGGCCGCAGTTATTACACTTTTGTAGCTTTTCTTCGGAGAAAAAATTGAGGCACTCCACGCTGTTTGAGTTATGGCGCCATCTGGCAGCGATCTGAAAAAAAAAAGTGTTGTAGAACAGACAACTACTGGTAGGTGGCAGCGTCATGCCATTTTAACTAAACGTAAGGAACGTCTGTTTTTTTTTGTTTATAGGGTCGCATTGTCATCACAGCGTAATAAACACTACAGTCTTTAGAACTATGTATTTACTCATTTTCTAAATTAAAAGCTGATGACCAGCAATGTTCGAAGTATTTGGTTTTTTGAATCACGATTCGTACAAGTATGAACGTAGCCACTAAAACGAGAATCGTGGACGTTGAGCTAATGGTAGAATTTCTGCAGGAGGCTGGGTCAATTCAGAGTCAAAAAACAAATGAAAGGGCTGCAAGACTAATATTCCGCGTTGCAAAATTCCTAAAAAGACTATCGTCTTAAAAAAAAAGCGTCGCGCACACCGCGGAGCGCAGTATGCGTGAGTGGGCTCGTAAAAGAAAACCGAATGCAACAAGAAACAAACGAAGAAAAGAAAGCGCGATTTCTTCCCTAAAATCAGGCTTCCTTGGGCAAGTTTGTGAACAAGCCCCAAGCACCGGCGTGGCTAAGTGGTATAAAACTGGGCTGGCACACAGCGGACCCGGGCTCGAGCCCCGCCGTCTTCTTGGTACTAGGATTTTTTTAAAGACGATTGTCTTTCTTGGGGACCTTCGACGCAAAAATTTTGGTCCGCCTGTCTGTCTGTACATTTGTCTGTCCACTCTTACCGGCATCAGGTACTTGAAACGGCCGACCCCATCCGCAGCGACCAGCAATGTTGCTCAAGGTTGAGCGTTCATGCTTGTGCAATTGTCAATTAAAAAGCAATTATTGCGCATGTCTGTGGCACCATAACGACACGCACATATTCTGCATATGAATCTCTCACAATAAAACGCATACATAAGTAATTTTGAGGAACGTAGCGCTTATCACGGTGCGCTTACGGGAAGTGTTTCCAACGCTTTGCTAAGACGAGATGGTGGTGGCACCTACCCGTCGCCTCGCGTTCTACACCTTATCACCTCTGAGACTGGTGCACACGGCCGCGCGCTTTGTTTTCCAAAAGGAACTGCCAGATGGCGCTCAAGTGTCACGTGTGACGTGAGTTGATGCGCTCGTTCGCCTCCGCTGCACGCTCGAGGCATTCCAACGCAGCGCCTCCGGAATAACATTCACCGATTTTCTTGCGCAGAACATCAAATAAGTGTTTTTTTCACTCTCTCCACACGCAAGACTATCGTCTTTCGACGACATTTGCAAATTACATGCAGATACGGGGCACGTAATCATGCACGTAATCCATCGATGAAAGCTTTCTGCTGAACTCTTATACAAGATTTCTATGTTTTTAGTGGTGCAAGAACATTTGCGTACACGTGGTCAACGCAGTGTAGCGAAGAGGGCCGTCAGCCACTCAGCTTTCCTGACTCGATTTATCGACCGTCCCAGATTTTATTGGGAACCGAATGAGAGAAAAGCATCATGCGTATGAGGTGCGAACGTTAGTTTTGAACTGATCGTGCAGATATGCGGGCTTTCTATAATCTTTATTTCTCTATTTTTTGTAGTAGGCAGATGACATAGATGTAATTGAGTTGTTCAGTCACATTGCAGCAGTGCGTAGCTGGCGAAACACAAGCTAACCACGTACAAACACACCAATGGCGTGAAGAGAGTCACCGCCCACCGCCTATCCACCCTTGCGCGGGGACGGTGCTGCCACCTATAGCCCGATCTTGCCGTGAATGACGCTCTAATAACTGCGTGTTTGGAAAAAGTGTTTTACGATTTCGAGTACATCGTACTCAACTATGGGAGAGCAGTGTTACGAAGCGCGCCTCCAACGACGTTACGAACGGCGCAACGAAACTCACCGCTGCAACCACTGTTACGAATGACGGGGACGCCAACACGGTCCCGAAGGCGTCACTGCTTCGAAATCCGCCGGGAGGGTCACCAGCCGTTCGGTAGCGTAGGTTTCTCAGCTCGCAACTGCTTCTGCGCAGAGCTGATAAACGAGCGGACGAGACGACGGTGAGTTAACAAGGATTATGTACGGCATAGATACAGAGGCGTTACAAATTCGGCACTGGGGCCGACAGCTTAGAGACTCGAAGAGCCGAGCTCTCTTCTCTGACACATAGGTCATATGCTCGCGACGCGCCGCAGGGCTTTTTTTATATGCACCGGGTGGATTATTTGAGTAACCAAATGTCCAACCAGAAGTGCCGTGAGGTCAAAATCCTCCCATGGGGGTCGCCGCTGGGCCGCGTCATTCTCATCGAATCCGGAGCCGCTGCGCGTGGTTGCAGCCAAGGATGAGTGACGTCACCACGTATTGCGTAAGACTCGCCAGACAGGAAGGCGCCGATCGCTTCGACGGGTTCGTGGGCTGAGGGGCTCGCTGTGCGTTGCGCGACAAAAAGGCGCCGCCGCGTGATGACGCTGTTGAGTTGTTCGCGTCAGGCGGGCTCGCGTGCCGGCCTTGACACAGATTGCCTTTTTAAGAGGCATGGACGTTCGGTGTGGACTCGCAGACATAACAGCAAGGAGCCGTCTCTATACAAAGTTTATGGAAGAAATGTGTTTAGAAGAAAAACTGGGCCCGTATCTGCATGCATTCTGCAAATGTCGTCGATAGTCTTGCGTGTGGAGAGAGTGAACAAATAATTTGATGTTCTGTGCGAGAAAGTCGGTGAATGGTATTCCGGAGGCGCTGCGTTAGAGTGCCTCGAGCGGGCAGCAGAGGCTCACGAGTGCATCAAGTCACGTCACACGGAAGCCATGAGCGCCACCTACCAGTTTCTTTTGGAAAACAAAGCGCGTGGTCGTGCGCGCCCGTCTCAGCGGTGATAAAGTGTAGAACGCGAGGTGGCGGGTAGGTGCCACCATCATCTCGTCTTAGCAAAGCGGTGGAAACACTTACCGTTCCTTGCAAGCGTTGCATGGTAGGCGCAGAGTGATAAGCGCTACGGTCCTCATAATTACTTCTGTATGCGTTTTCTTGTAAGAGATGCATATGCAGAATATATGCGAGTTGTTATGGTGCCACAGACATGCGCCATAATTGCTTTTCAATTGACGATTGCAGAAGCAACGCTCAGCCTTGAGCAACTTCGGTGGTCGCTGCGGATGGGGTCGGCCGTATCAAGTACCCGCTGGCGGTAAGAGTGGACAAACAGACAAATGTACACAGACAGACAGACAGACAAACCAAAATTTTTGCGTCGAAGGTCCCCAAGAAAGACTATCGTCTTTAAAAATTGTTTAAAGTTTAGAGCACTTGGTACCCTACTAAGGGAGAGCATAAAGCCGTCCCGTTGGCCGCGCATTTCATGAGGCCGTGTCGGCGAAAATTGCACCGTGAACGAGCCACCGCGTGGCATGATCGTTAAAAACTCGTCCAGAGTTGGTTTAGACAAAAAAGAAAGGTGTAAACGATCCAAAGCACTGGGTGCTCTACTATGGGAGACCAGAAATTCGCCCGTGTGTCTCACATTTCACGACGCCGTGTCGACAAATATTTGTTTCAACGACTGTTATTTCCAGATCTATTTAGGATGACTGCCAGTTGGGCGTGTTGGTAAAGGTTCATGATGAAACAAGCGCAAAAATACACACACTCACAGAGGACACCGACAAGCGCTTACTAGCAACTGACAATTTCATTTCGAAGCGAACACTAATAAATACATCACACGCATGTACCTCATTCCCGACTTCCCCTGTCATTATCAACAACATAATATAACAAAATATGCACGTGCCCACAACCGAAAACAAACACGTGTCAAGAACTAAGAAAAGAAAATGTAAAAAACAAAAAAAAAACAAAAACAAAAACCAAAGAAACAAAAAACAAAAAAACAAAAACGTAACACTGGGTTATGTGACTTCCAAAACCAGCGAATTCCGCATCTGTTAGTAGAAATGACGCTTGGCTGGCGCAACTGTCCCCTCCTTTCCTTATTCTATACGCTTCCATTATTTCTCTCGTCGTCCGCTTGTTGTGCCTGTCAAATATTTGTGTGTCGGCAAATTTCGGTTGGCAGGTGCACTCCTTGCAGTGCATCGCTAAGTGTGAGTAAGGGGCACCCTTTAGTGAACTACTCTCATGTTCACTAAAGTTCACATAGGTTGAAAAAAGTTGCATTAAGGTATGGCATGCGGGTTGTTTTTTCAGCTGAAAACAAATCATCAAAGATTTGTCCAGCAGTAGAAAGGCTAGTCAACAAGAAAGGAACTGGGGAATCGAACAGATGTAGCATAAAGCATGGCAGGAGGTACGTTGAGTGCAAAAAAGATGTTGTATATGGAACTCCTTTCACATGTGGAAAGGAATACGTTGGTCAGACGGGTCGGTGCATAAATGTGCGCCTTCGTGAACATGAGAGTTCACTAAAGGGGGCCCCTTACTCACACTTAGCGATGCACGGCAAGGAATGCACCTGCCAACCGAAATTTTCTGACACACGAATAATTGACAGGCACAACAAGCGGACGACGAGAGATATAATGGAACCGTATAGAATAAGGAAAGGAGGGGACAGTTGCGTCAGCCAAGCGTCAGTTCTACTAACAGATGCGGAATTTGCTTTTTTGGACGTCACATAAGCCAGTGTTTTTCTCTGTGTTACGTTTTTGTTTTTGTTTTTTGTTTCTTTGGTTTCTGTTTTGTTTTTTTGTTTTTCGTTTTTTCACATTTCTTAGTTCTTGACACGTGTTTGTTTCTGGTTGTGGGCACGGGCATATTTTGTTATATCACGTTGTTGATGATGACATGGGAAGTCGGGAATGAGGTACATGCGTGTGATGTATTTATTAGTGTTCGCTTCGAAATAAAATTTTCAGTTGCTAGTAAGCGCTTGTCTGTGTCCTCTCTGAGTGTGTGTATTTTTGTGCTTGTTTTATCATGTTCCAGATTTATCTTACATGACTTATGTGTACACAAAAATATATACAATGTTGTTCGTGCGTATGTACTGTGCAAGCTGTTATGTACAGCGAAAATAACTTATTTGCGTATGCAGTGACGTTCATATGTACAATTCAAAAGTTTGTTGAAAGACTGGACATTCATATCATTCAAGATGATGAAACATGCATAAACAGTAAAGGCTATCTATGCAAACAAAGGAGTCTTTCACAAAGAGAGGTGATGTTTTTGCATCCACCTATGAGGACAATTCGCTGTCGTGCTCAAAAACAACAATTACCAAAAGCAGACATGTTCCTGACAAAGAGAATGAGTATGTTGTGTTTAGAAAAAATGGGTAACGATTTAGAGACCGGGTACTCTACTAAGGGAGAGCTCCAAGCCGTCCCGGCAAAGCACTCAATAAGGAGAGTGTGTTTAGAAAAAGCAGTTAGCGATTTAGAGTACTGGGGGGGTTAAAAAAAGTAGGTAACGATTTAGAGTATACTAAGTACTCTACTATGGGAGAGCTTAACGCCGTCCCGTGGGAGTATGCAACATGGAAATTGTCAACGAGGCATGATTGGGGGGGGGGGGTTAGAAAAAGGGGGTAACGATTTAGAGCACAGGGTACTCTTCTATGGGAGAGCTTAAAGCCGTCCCCAGACAACAGGTTCATAGCATTAGATTTCTGTGAACTACGGCTAAGTATCGAATCAATTAGCGGCTGTGATTTTTCAATCATACTATCAGAAATTCGGTCAAAAAGTGCCAGTTGCGTAACGTGCAATTATCAAGTTATAGGCTTAGTGCTTGTTCCAATGTTAAGTGTAGTAAAATGTTTAGTTTGGGACTCGAATACAAAAGAAAACCTTTAAATAAAGTCTTCAATTTACCGCACTGTTGTGCCGGCAAGCTGCAAATGTGGAGGAGATTTTCAAAGCATTTGTTAAAGCATCTATGTGGCTCGTTCAACGAGAGCAATGGTACAGGAGACGTGCTGCATTTTGTCAGTGGAAGGACTACCCATTTACCCACAAACCTATACCGCAATACTATCAAAGTAACTGTATCGCAATTTGAGGCAACGTTACTAGAATGAAATCAGTTTGAAAGCTCCGCAGGCGTGGTGGGTCGCGTGGTGGTCGCGAGAACTAGTGGCGCTGCAGTATGATCTTGCTTGGAGTTACTGTATATGCTACCTTTAGGAAGGTAGTATATACAGCGTGGAAGAAGGAAAATTATAGGAGAGGCCATTACGTCATATTAATGAAGCCGCCGCATCGCAAACACCTGCACTACCTCCTAGCGGAAAAGCCGATAAACACTTCGCGATTTCCGGTGAGCAGCCGCCGCAGCGGCCTTTGAAGCGGCGCCAGCTGAGTGGTAGGTGTTCTCCACGGAGCAAGAAGAGTTTTCTTTCTCCGTGGTGTGCCCTGCCGGCAGTGAGGCAATGCTACAGTGTACTAGAAGGGGGCAATGGAGGGATCGAGGCGGCTGCGCCGTATCTAGGCTGGTTCTCCGGCGGTTGACGGTAGCGGCGGCGCTGTAGTGTCATGGTACTGAAGATCTCAGGAGCGTCTGCATTAGGAGCGCGTGTGCGAAAGCGTGTAATTGCTCGTTTTTAGCGCGTTCAATGCGTTTTTGAGCCTTAAAAAGTGTATGCACACCTGCTACGCGCCGTGGTGAACGAATAAATACGCAGGCATGCCGAAATTGCGTCAAGACATTCACTGTTTCAAAAACCTACCGACAAAAAAAAAAAAAACAGAACACGTTAAGTCGTATTTTTAGCGGATCCGCCTAGCTTCTTACTCAAGCAGCCCTTTGAGTTACTCGACGTCATTAGTGGCTACTGGCGAACTACAATAAGAAGTATGAATATTGCGAGTAAATCATACGCTCGCTATGTCGGCAATGTCTACGATATCCAGAGCACTGTTCCTCATATGAGCCCACATGCGCTCGATTGTCTCATGAGAAACCCGAGTATAACTAATGTTGTCACAACATTTATATCGGCGACGACTCAGTTTTGTCATGTCAGTGTTGCGGAAGAAAATAAATGTTTTCTGAAAAGCTCGTATTGTTTATGCCGCGTGCTTTCGCTCTTACTCCGCTTCTTTTATGTAAGCTTCAAGTGCTTATTATGCCGGGAGGCCGATCTGAAGGAAAGCGTGTAGCTAAGAGTCATAAATTCTACGCGAACGGGGTTATCTTAAACATAATATAAAGTACCAATTGTATATATAGACCGCCTGTTATTCTGCGTAAATTCATTGTAACCAGTTCCCATTTTGTATTCACAGCTTAAATTGTGCTGCTTTCCAAGTATTCTTATGGCGTATGGCCATTACAAGCCCAGCGAATTCATGACGATGTTTTGTAATATAAGCGAAGTTCTTTTATTAAGTGTCAGAGCTGTAGGCAAGTGGTGGTGCATTCTGTCTTGAGAAATTCAACTTGTAAATATGTATACACAGTATACATATTTACAATATTATGAGACCACGTCCTATACGGCAGCAACCAGGTTATCTTTTTAATCCAGACGCACGAGCTAGAGAGCCAGCCCGCGTGACATACGACGATGATCACTACAACGGTTTGGTCATACAGATGAGGTTGAAGTAAGTAGTCAGCGCTCACACTATTTTCCCCCCTTCGCGAAAGAGGGCAGCAAGTTAGAAAGGGTTGGGACACCGATTATATCGTTTCAGTCGAGAGACGTGGGCGATCTCGGTGTGGCGGCGACGGTGATCAGGAGCCGCGTTGACAGGAGCAACGCGATAGTTCACTTCAGATGTTCGTTCCAGGACGGTGTATGGACCGAGATATCGGTGAAGGAATTTTTTGCAGAGCCCAGGTACACGAACAGGTGTTCACAAAAGGACTTCGTCGCCTGGGCGAAACACAACAACTCGACGATTCGCATCAATGTCGATTTTTCTCTAGTCCTAAATGGTAGCAGTGTTGGCGCGGGCGATTTCACGGCAGCGGGCGACGCGAGTGGCAAACTCCTCCGGGAGAGATGAAGATGGATTGGAAGATGTGGACAAAAAGGTGGTGTCCAGAACAAAAGTCGGTACACGGCCATACACGAGAAAAAAAGGGCTGAAATTCGTCGTACGCTGTATGGCAGTGTAATATGTAAACGTGACGAAAGGAAGTATTGTGTCCCAGTTTTTGTGATCCAGTTGCACGTACATAGAATTCACGTTGGACAACGTCCGGTGAAAACGCTCAGTCAGACCATTAGTTTCTGGGTGATACGCTGATGTGGTCTTGTGGATGGTGTTAGAGGCCTGTAAGACTTCAGCAAGGACATGTGAAAGAAATGTCCTGCCACGGTCACTAAGGAGCACACGCGGTGCGCCATGTCGTAAAACAATGGCGCGAAGGAAAAAATCGGCTACTTCAGAGGTAGCACCGGATGAAAGAGCTGCCGTCTCCGCGTAGCGAGTAAGGTGGTCTACGGCAGTAACAATCCAACGGTGACCGGCTGGCGTAAGCGGAAGAGGTCCGTATAAGTCTATGCCCACAAATTCAAAGGGAGTGGACGGGCACGGCAGTGGTTGCAATGGCCCCGCGGGAAGAGACGTGGTACGTTTTCGGTGCTGGCATCACGCGCAGGAAGCGACGTATTTGGCGACTGAAGTGGAGAGGCCAGGCCAAAAGCAGCGAGTCTTGAGGCGGTCGTAGGTCTTGTGAAACCCTAAGTGGCCAGCTGTCGCATCGTCATGAAACACTTGTAGAACTTCCAGACGAAGTGAGCGAGGAATGACGGGAACCCATTGGTTACCGAGAGGATAGTAAATTTGCCGACATAATGTTCCCTCTTGAAGCTTGAAACGGGCAAGTTGTCGTCTTAGGCGGCTATTTGGAGCACGCGATAAGCCAGTGAGCCGATCGATGATTGTGCGGCAGTAGGTATCGGCATGTTGGAGCGAGGCGAGATCTGTGAACGAATGAAGGTTTGTTGAGATAACTAACTGTTTCGAAGCAGCAGCCGTCTGTTTGGTCACTTTGGCGGGCGGTGATGAACAGATGGAAGGTGACACTTCGGCGCTTTGCGAGAGCGGGCAACGGGACAAAGCGTCGGCATCTTGGTGCTCTCGGCCCGACCTATATGTGACGCTGTAGTCATACTCTTGCAATCGTAGTACCCAACGGCCAAGGCTTCCCGACAAATTTTTGAGAGACGATAACCAACACAGAGCTTGATGATCAGTCACTATTGTGAAATGCCGGCCGTATAAGTAAGCACGAAACTTTTGTATGGACCACACGATGGCGAGACATTCTTGCTCAGTGATGCTGTAGTTTCGCTCAGCAGGTGACAGAGTACGGCTCGCGTAGGCCACGACTTGTTCTTCGGAAGCGTGGTTCCGCTGAAGAAGGACAGCACCGATGCCAAGTCAATTTGCGTCAGTGCGTAGCACAGTATGTGCTGCAGGGTCGAAATGGCGAAGCACTGGCCGTGATGTGAGGCATCGCTGAGGGTGTGAAAAGTGGCTTCGCAGTCATCCGACCAGACAAAGGGTGCGCTCGTGGTCAGAAGTTTGTGCAGAGGACCCGCAATAGTAGCGAAATCACGTACAAAGCAGCGGAAATACGACGCTAAGCCAACGAAGCTGCGGAGGTCTTTCTGTGTGGTTGGTGTAGGAAAGTGCAGTACCGCGGCAACCTTGTCGGGATCGGATTCAATGCCATGTTTACTGACGACGTGACCTAATACCTTGATGCTGTGACTGGCAAACCGAGACTTCTTAGTGTTGAGCTGGAGACCGGCCTTAGCTAAACACGTGAGGACTTCGTCTAGCCGTTCCAGGTGCTGTGAGAAGCTGGACGAAAAGATGACAATGTCGTTCAGGTAGCAAAGGCAGGTCTTTCATTTTAATCCCCGCAGTACCGTGTCTATCATCCGTTCGAATGTGGCTAGGGCATTGCACAGGCCGAAAGGCATCACATTGAATTCATATAGCCCATCTGGCGTAGCAAACGCAGCCTTCTCTTTATCAGGCTCGTGCATTGGAATCTGCCAATAAGCGGAGCGCAAGCCGAGACTTGAAAAGTACTCGGCACCTTGTAAAGTATCAAGAGCGTCGTCAATGCGAGGCATTGGGTAGACGTCCTTACGAGTGACTTTGTTGAGTGATCTGTAATCAATGCAAAACCGTACCGAGCCATCCTTTTTTTTCACAAGTACGACAGGAGAAGACCATGCGCTTGTCGAAGGCCTGAAGATGTTGCGCGCGAGCATGTCGTTGACTTGTTCTTCTATAAGCTTGCGTTCAGAAGCCGACACACGGTAAGGGCGGCGGCGAATCACACGGGATCCGTCGGTGTCGATACGATGGGCGGTCACTGTTGTTTGACCCAGACCTTCAGAACAAACGTCAAAGCAAGTTTTGTGCTTCATTAATAACGCTAGCAAGGCATCAGTTTGCGTTGGATTGAGATGTTCACACAAAGTGGCCTTGAGAGCAGGAAATGCATCTTCCGCTGGCATACACTTTGAGAATGACGAAGCAGATGAACCAGTGACAACACAAAGCGGTGCTTCTTCGGTGATGCTGGCAACAGTGGTCCTCTCTGGCAAAAGAAGTGGTTCTGGCGTCGTGTTGCAGGCCGTGATGCTTGCATAACCACGGGAGAACCTCACTAAACAAGATGCGATGGTGATTCCTCAAAAAATGCAGCGCTGGTAAGGAACAACCACAGCGTCACCATCTAGAATGTCTCGTGACTTGATCGTAAGGACACGTTCTTGTCCGGGAGGCAGGAGGAAATCTGCAGCTGTCACAAGGTTGGGCGACGAAAGGTCGGCAGCAGAAGAAAGCTCAGTGTCCGTAATACGAATGAGGGGCCGACCACACGAAATTACAGCAGACGCCCTGACAAGAAGTCCCAGCCTAAGATTATCTGATGAGCGCCGTTGGATTGCCGTTGCCGTTGGTGACCGGCGCCGTTGAGCGCCGGTCACCGTTGGATTGTTACTGCCGTAGACCACCTTACTCGCTACGCGGAGACGGCAGCTCTTTCATCCGGTGCTACCTCCGAAGTCGCCGATTTTTTCCTTCGCGCCATTGTTTTACGACATGGCGCACCGCGTGTGCTCCTTAGTGACCGTGGCAAGACATTTCTTTCACATGTCCTTGCTGAAGTCTTACAATATATATATATATATATATATATATATATATATATATATATATATATATATATATATATATATATATATATATATATATATATGACGTATGAAGTGATGGTTGGTAGAGGCAAAGGAAGAAGAAGTGCAGAACAGAATAAACATGCGGTATGAGCCAGGCCACGTCTCCCATTCTTCATAGCGTCACACGAGTCGACAGGATGGAGACCTGCCTGCCCCTTCATCAGTCACTCATCATCGACTCAGTTCCCCAGAAGACGCCCTGACCGTACATTGACTACCGAATCATCGCCTAGGAGGACAACGACGAGCACCATGACAGAACCATCGGCTGACCTCGACATCCCCAAGTACACCGGATCAGCGGACGACGGACCCGTACAGGACTGGTTCAACCTGTTCGAACTCCACGCTACCGCTGCATCTTGGTCGGAACGGGAGATGGCTACGAACTCCAGCGACTACGTCACCGGTGAGGCATTTAAGTTTTACCTCAGCCACATCTTTGAAAACGACGAGTCATGGCGAAAAATCAAAGAGGAGATGATTACCCGTTTTAACAACTATGACCAAGACCTACTCATTGCCAACCATCTAGAGACAGCCGCACACAATCGTCAATTCCTTAAGCAGTCCTCAACCATTCGAAAGCCCAGCGCGAATCGACAACTGCCTCAATACGAAGTGGCACATGAGTTTACTTACAGAAGGCCATGCGTCTATTGGGAAAAACCTAACCGACAAGCGCGCCTCCCTTCTGCGCGAAAGACAGCATTCCCGAAGTCATCGCTTCAGCATATAACACGAGACGTCGCTCAACCACCTGATGCCCTTCACTCTTCGTCTCGAATACGTGGTCCACCACCTGGGTTTTCGTCACGCGGTTATTCGAGCGCTCCTAACGCTCCTCACTTGCCTTATAAGGGTGCCTTGCTCATGGTAGACCAGCTGACGCATGAAGAAAGTGCCGAACAACGCCATGACGACTCAAGGAGTTAAAATCAGTCTTCACACATTGGATCAGCTTATTTTCTATCTAGCACAATTGGGCTACCCCCTGATTTTCCGTCACTTGGTTCTTTCGTCGCTGACAACGCGCACCTCACATCTAGCGCACTCACAATGGTTGGGACAGAGCTGCGGAGCTCGGAGAATACTCAGCCAAACCCTGGACCTACCATCCAGATTCAGGCACAAGAACCACTCGCAGTGAACAGCGAAAAGAAGCCTCTGATGATGTATTTATCAACTCTGAAGCATTACCTTCATTACCCAAAATGCAGCACAACAGCCTAGAGACTACTACCTGCCCACTCGGCACCCCATTCAATTGCCCAGAAAGTCAGTGTCATGGTGAAAAAGGGCTGCCACCTCAGGTCTTTTCGCAGCAACATCATCAATGCCAGCAAGTCCAAGAACAACAGATATTCCAAGGGCTATACGAACAAGGACGACGACGAATGGAATCATCTTCGGAAGAACACACGCGGTTTATGGAAAGCCGTTTACAAATGTGTCAACCAAACCAACGACATATTCAAGATTTCTCGTTCGAAACAAAGAAAACATCGAATCCAGAATATTTTCCCAAGGGACGTCGGGTAAGCTTTCTCCAGTCGAGAGCAAGACTCAGGCAACACGACATACAACGTCGAGAAAGGCGCCAAACCATACCCTGTATTCCGCAAGGACGCAGAAATCACCGCACCAGCCTTGGTCAACAAGCACGCAAACGGGTGGCGACGCATGGGTTCCAATCAAGACAAACAGCACGACACCTGCGCAAATCATCCAGCCAATGCTTCAAGGCCATCACACCACGTTCATTCATCGCAAGAATACCGGCTGTGTTTCCATCTGATTTCACGCCCAAAGCATGCTTATGTTGTCTAGAGCGCAACAGCCAGCCTCGCCCTCCAGAGCTGTACTTGATACCCCTGATTGCTGTCCTCTCCTGTGAGGCTATAGTGTGTTAACGGAAATGTCCTCGGACTTGGAATGATCTTCTCTTTTTGACAGTGTTCAGTTGGAAGCCGTGCTTGTTCAGTTTTCATTTCTGTTCGTCTGACGCGACTTCTTTCGGGGGGAGGGGGAATCGTGTGACGTATGAAGTGATGGTTGGTAGAGGCAGAGGAAGAAGAAGTGCAGAACAGAATAAACATGCGGTATGAGCCAGGCCACGTCGCCCCTTCATCATATATATATATATATATATATATATATATATATATATATATATATATATATATATATATATATATATATATATATATATCAGCAAGTATACGCACATAAGTCACATGTCACACCCCACTCACAATATCCATACAGCCGCTATTTTTACGCGGTGCGTTTTTCGTCCGACTGCGTTGGACTTGAAGTAGTTTTGAGACCTCATACTGTCGAAAAGGTGACATTTGCAGTGCGGATTTGTACTGAGACACGCTAAACGTTCGGCGCAAAGCTACACAGAATTTTTTTTAGGAGGAGGGAAGGGTTGTGTGCAGCAGAACGACTAACATTCGCAATTGGGAATCGCTGTAAATGCGAGTGAATATTTTAGTGTAACCTAAAAGGTTAAATTACGAAAGTATTTCGTAGTGTTGGGGGTTCAGATTCGTTTCCTCTCCCCTATCTACTTACGGCCTCCTGGTTCTGCGTGCGTTTGACACAGTATTTTTTTTATCTCACAGGTTTCGGAGCGCATCCAACTTCTAATTAATTCGCTCAGTTATTCTGAATATAGTAGACGCCTAACCAACAAAAAGAAAACAGTTAGGACAGAAGAAATCACAATAAGACATGCCCTTTCTGTTTCTTCTGTGTCTTATTTCTTCCAGCAGCGGTTCGTCGTCCATTAATTATAAGTATTACTTTTACTGCAAGACAGCGGACTTCAAAAACATGTTTTTGTATAGTAAATAATGTTTACGTGTAAATAGGGCTATTATTATGATGTAGTGCAACTCACTTGTGTTAAGCTCCGAATAATGATGATCTTTCACATCTCTGAAGCCATGTTTTCTTTAATCAACGCATTACCAGCTGTTTCAGACGATGCGCTCCTACCGATGTTCACAATACAAATGTAATTTGAAGCACATTTAACTTCAGGTAACGTTTGTAATAATGCAAAGGCTATAGAGCAAGGCTGTGCCGATCATAATTTTTTCTCATCGGTTTCATACCTGCAGTAACCAATTTAATGGTTTAATCGCAACAAAATAATAATTTTCGATCTCTCACAAGAGTTTTATGGAGCTCGTATTCAGAATAGTAGGTTGGCGTGTCATACTTCAAGGGTTATGGCATCGTGTGTTAGACTTGAATGATGGGCAGGTACGAAGAAATCTGCATCAAAAAAGCGCGCCGGAGGAGCCGAAGCGCATAGCAGTTCCTGCGCGTGGGGGGTGGCTCTTTCAGTACTATTCGACTGCAGCGCCGCCGCCACTTGGCAACACGGAAGGGAATGGGAGGCGAGGTGCGGTCTCGCCACTCAACACTTCTAGTACACTCTAGCAATGCACGAGCGCTGCTTCTCTTGCGTGTTTTAGGAAAGCTGTGCGATGCCCAGCTGTATTGTATACTCGCTGCGAATCGCGTGCATCACCGGATGTACCTGGTGGCACTTTTCACGTGTGATCGCTTCACTGTTGATCAATGATGCATGGTATTTGCATGCGGAGCTCTCAGCTGTACGCTACGGTGGTAGTTACTCATTGCGTCAACTGAGCTAGAACACACGCCAACTTTCGTTTTAGTGTTGTAGGCATCATGTCGCGTTTTTAGAAGCTGTGTCGTTCATACGGAAGGACAATAAACTTTTCTTGTTATCGGAATAAATGTGTATGTACTGTACGGTATGCGCTCGCTGCGTGTTGTGTGTGCGCGCCCTGGAATTGCACACTTTACGTGCATGATCGCGTATACATTACAGTGGTGCTTTCTTACTGACGTGAAGTACGTCAATTACCAGGCTGGCGTTGCACGGAATAGCACCGAAGCAAGCTCTTAAAATTGTGCATTGCCACACTGACACCATATACGAGCAAAGAACTGCTAATAGGCCAGAAGATTAGTAAATCTGACTAAGAGAAAAAAAGAAGGGCCTTATGGCCAGTAGAACGCGTCAGTCACTGCCGGCTGAGTTTGAGTACGATGATGCAGGGGCTGAATGATTTTGATTACGACACCTAACGGTGCTTTTTGTGCTGTTGCACGAAAACACTCCACGAAGTGTTTCAACACGCCACGCTCGGAGCTGCCACGCACGAACAGTTTCGGAAAGGTGTGCTCGCAACATTTTACTGCATGCAAATTATACAATACTCGTTGAGTTTACGCCGGGGCTATAAATTAGGTCCGCGCAGAAGCGAACCAGCGCTGAGAGCACGCCGCCGAGCGTCTGCTGTTTTCTTTGGCCCATACCGGTATGTCTGCCCCATAAATTTGACGTCACTTCTGCCACACTTCTGGCAATGCATTGGAATAGCATGGAGCCTCTCGTCAGTTTATCCTTCCTCCATGTCATACAGTAACTCTAATCGTGCTTAGGGTGCCTCGATGCGCCCCCCCCCCACTCAGTGTACTGCTACTTTTGTACTGCTCCCTCTACCATTGTAGTGCCTGCAGCGTCTTCGCCAAGCTGTAGAGCTCACGTGCCGGCTTTCTTCGGCATGTTATGCCTGAATGTTGAGTAATTCAGAGCTTCAACCATTCGCGTTAACCTAATGGGCCGCTACGTGCCAGAAGGACACCGGTATGCACTGGGAGTGACAATGGCGGGCCGCCGCAGAGGTCTTCACTCCGCACGGAGGAGAGGGCATCGAGGCATTCTAATCTTGCTCCAGCGGCCCGAACCGCGCGTGTTGTGGTCGGCGGCGGCTACATGTAAGCGGCTACCGCTAACGGTGCGCTCTATTCCCACGTCACTTCTCGGACTTGTTTAGGCACTGTGCAGTTTCTTGTACGAAAACGCACTTGTCACATATGAGGCGTAGCGAGGAGGAGCAGATTTATCGGCGGCGATGTACAGCGACTAGCTAAGCGCCAGGCTCCAAAAACGGCGACCACAATAACCACCCAGTTTCACGAAACTTGTTCGTTCATTTGTTTATTTATTCAATTATTCATTTTCTTTGTAACTATGGGTAGACAGTGGCGTGGGCCAACATAGAAGTTGCTATAAGCAGCTTGAAAACCTCATATATGTAGCCTCCGATCTTTTTCGCCTTGCCGTGGCGGGCTAGCCGATGACCGATCATAAACGAATCGGCAGTCTAGTGTTGCACATTCAAGTGCAAATAAAAATTATAATTCCAATATTATATTATTATTATTATTATTATTATTATTATTATTAGTAGTAGTAGTAGTAGTAGTAGTAGTAGTAGTAGTAGTAGTAGTAGTAGTAGCACATGCGGTAGCGATAGGCGGATATTGCAGAGTTGACGCCGTTGATTATTATGTATATTGGCTAACAACAATTACACAACAGTCACTAACACAACAATTACAAAACTTGGAGGGCGCTTCACCTTCGCTTTCAAGAGTAGACCACAATAGCGCTACCGGGCCCAGTGCAAATCAGCTTCTCAATTAATAGCCTCGATTCGGTCTCGGTGTATGCCTCAACCGTGCAGTGAGAGAACGAACACGGAAGTGTGTGCAACACTGGCCGCTTCAAACTATCGTAGAATGTCTACTGCAAGTACAGTTGCGAAGTGCCCACTGCGGCGTAATTTTTCCTTTTGCGAATCGGCAAAGGAGCCTTTACGCGTGCGTAAAGCAACACGCGAACATAAGTGAGCGCTCTGTAATGGCTTGTCCCTTCTAACACCTCCTCGTTGCGAATTCCACATGTTTAGACGTTTGTGACGATTCTACGGTTATAGCAGTTAATGTTGCCTGGATTGAAAAAAAAATCCTTCTATCACATGAAAAAAAGAAGTGTAAACATAACGCTTCGCTTTTTCGACTGGACCAATAATAATGGGAACTTCTACTACACGAAATTCTTATTGTTTTTTTTTACTAAGCTTCGACCATTGGCGTGCCTCTGTGGCATGACACCTGATTGCCACGCAGAGAGCCTGGAATCGATTCCCACTCGTACTGAAGCTTTTTTATTCAAATGCGAAGCCTTTCTTAGCGAACTTCGGTGACTTTGAGCGTATCTATCTATCTATCTATCTATCTATCTATCTATCTATCTATCTATCTATCTATCTATCTATCTATCTATCTATCTATCTATCTATCTATCTATCTATCTATATTTCTATCTATCTATCTATCTACGACTTTTAGCTCCCCTGGCTGTTTTGATAATGGTATCGATACCAAACTAGGTATGACATAACATGACTGCATGACGAGCATATTTGAGTAGTCATAACATGAAAATCATGACATGTATGCCATAAATGTCATGATTTACATTTCATGGTCCTGTTCTCCTGGGGTGGTTTCGTTTCCATGACATGTTGCAAAACTGGTATGCTATGACATGATTGCATGGCGAAACGAAACGACAGACCCTAACATGAAAATCATGACATGCATGTCGTGTAACAACATGACTACATGCCACGCTCATGAAGCGCTGGCGGCCGTTTCGCTAGCGTCACATATACCCTATTTGGTATTACGGTAGGTTAATGGATGACGAAGGTATGCGACTGGTGCAAACATGATAATCAAGGAATGCGTGTCATGTAACAACATGACTACACGCTATGGTCATTATGTGCTCGCGGCCGTTTCGCTAGCTTCACATGTACCAAATTCAGTATTACGTGACGCGAACAGACGGCATAGGTAAATGACACGTCCAAACATGGTAATCACGACATGCATGTCATGTAACAACATGACTACATGCCACACTCATGGCGAGCTCGCGGGCGTTTCGCTAGCTTCACAAATGCCAAATTTGGTATTGCGTGGCGTCAATGGATGACGAAGGTATGTGACTGGTGCAAACATGATAATCATGAGGTGTGTGTCATGTAAGAACATCACTACATGCCACATTCAAGGCGCCAATACATTTCGACGTACGTTTCGTCGCATCACGCCGGCGTTGCGACGACAGGCGCCGGCCCTGCCATGTACTGGCAGCCGTGCAATGCGCTGCGTCGCTTTGACGCATGCGCGTTTCAGCGCGTCCGGCGTTTCTCTATCACGAAAAGAGGCACACGCAGTGCTGTCTTGGTAACGCATCGGCCCGAAATGCAGCATGTCGCATTTCGCGCCGCTTGCCGTCTTGCCGCGCCGACAGACGCTAGTCGCGCCGGTCGCGCCTGCCGACAGACTAGAAAGTGTTCGCGTTTTGCAAACGTAGCATCGCTGTAGCCAGCGTTCACGCACGTCAACGTTACGATGTAGTATATTGGGCCCTTTATGATGCGCTTGCGGCCATTTCGCTAGCTCAACATATACCAAATTTGGTGTTACGTGACGTCAATGAATGACGAATTAGCTCCACATATACTAAATTTGGTATCACTTGGCGTGAATACATGATGAAGGTAAACGACGCATCCAAACATGATAATAATGACACGCAAATCTTGTACGGCATAGTTTACCTCCACCTCGTAAAGTTGTGCTGATTTTAAAGTGACATATCTACCTTCCTCCTTCGTGTTTCGTATATCATCGATTTCCACTGTATGTGGGGTCTGCCAATTGTTTTGATTGGCAGGTTTTAGGGGCGAAGCTCCTTATAGCGGCCCCCATTTGTCCCTCGTAGCCGTTGTAGTATGTAACAAGTATAACATTTTGACCTTCAAGGTGGTGGCGGTGAGAGATTTCTTCTGTGCGTTGTTGAACAATAAAAAATAGTGCTCAATGGGAATGAGAGACAGGAGCATTCGGCTTTTAGTTAACGCGCACGCTGCAATCCCCATTAGCAGCCATTGGCATCCACATTGAGCACTATCTGACAAGAAAGGGTTGCTGCGTTATACTCGCTGGGTGTACCCTCCTTAGTTTTAGAAAGGTTTAGCAAGCGTTGAGCCGCAGTGCCATGAATGCAATGAACTAGTATATACCATGAACTCAAGGTGGTTAAAGGTGGGAAGTAGATACGAAGCGCAAGCCGTAAGAAAGTAAAAGCCGAATTCTCCTGTCTCTCATTTCCCATTAGCAGCCATTGGTATTGTACATTGAGCACTATCTGACAGGAAAAGGTTGCTACGTTATACTCGCTGGGCGTAACCTCCTTAATTTTAGAAAGGTTGAGGGAGCGTTGGGCCGCAGTGCCATGAATACAGTGAACTAGTATATACCATGAACTCGAGGAGGTTAAAAATGGGAAGTAGACCCGAAGCGCAAGCTGTAAGAAAGTGTGCGTGTGCCACCTCTCGTTTAGTCTTTGGAATGTCCGCTGGATGGCGGTGCTTCTATATGTGGAATATATGATGAAAAGATGCCAGATGGTGGTACTTGGAGTGTTGAATAGATGGACGAACGGACAAACAGACAGATGCATGGATGGACACATGAACGGACGCAGGGGCGGATGCATGGACGAACGCAGGGACGAATGCATGAACATACGCACGCACGGACGGGCGGATGGACGCATGGATGGTCACACAGACGGACGCATGGACGGACGGAAGCAAGAACTAATGAACGGATGAATGCTTTGCCCCACTCTCCATCATTAACTCCGTTGATATGCTGCCAATGTTTTTTTATTTTTTTTGTGATGGACAAGATTGTGTCTTCTCGCTCACAACCGGAAAGACTGACAATGACGCCAACACCAGAATTTTTGTGAAACGAGCTCGTTAAAGCTATCACGTTGAACTAATATACAACGCATAGAAATCATGAATATGAGTATAGGTAAAGAGAACGTCGTTTATCCTACAACCTATTTTGAGAGCATGATCCCAGCACACAATGAAAAGTAGTTTTAACCTCTAACAAAAATAACCCGAGAAAGGGACCAGACGATCGATACAATTTCAGACCATGTCACTGTAGTAGAACTTTCAAATCGGACGTAGTAAAGTGAATCAGTTGTATGCCATCATTTAGTCTTTATTGGTGTATAAACCGCGGAGCCGAACCACGAGATTGAAGTAACTAGAAGAATAAGAATGCGGTGGAGCACATTTGGCAAGCACTCTCAAATTATGACAGGTAGATTGCCAGTATCCCTAAAGAGGAAGGTATATAACAGCTGTATCTTGCCGGTACTTAGCTACGGAGCAGAAACCTGGAGACTTACAAAGAGAGTTCAGCTTAAATTGAGGACGACGCAGCGAGCAATGGAAAGAAAAATGGTAGGTGTAACCTTAAGAGACAAGAAGAGAGCAGAGTGGATTAGGGAACAAACGGGGGTTATGGATATCATAGCTGAAATCAAGAAGAAGAAATAGACATGGGCCGGGCATGTAGCGCGTAGACAGGATAACCGCTGCTCGTTAAGGGTAACTAACTGGATTCCAAGAGAAGGCAAGCGAGTTAGGGGGAGACAGAAGGTTAGGTGGGCAGATGAGATTAAGAAGTTTGCGGGTATAAATTGGCAGCAGCAAGCACAGGACCGTGTTAACTGGCGGAACATGCGAGAGGCCTTTGTCCTGCATGGACGTAGTCAGACTGATGATGATGATTATGACGATGATGATGAAACCAATTTTTATTCATCGTGACTGACCTCCATAGAAATACGGCACAATTCAAAAGGCGGTACCAAACATTGCGTCACAAAGATAGAAAGCTCACTGCCAAACGCAAAATCTATGACGTTTAATGTGAGAATAATGGCATCCTAATGCACTAGCGTCAGATTTGCTGGACAAGAAGCTTTGATCTCACACAGAAAGTGGAAGCTCGCAACTGGTACCCGTCCGCACTTGTTCCCAGTGACTCCACACCACATATCGAAGCCAAAATGTCCATAACCAAAGCGCCAATCCCCCCCCTCTCCCAAACGCATCACGCCCCTCGAACGCTCAGTGCCCAGTTTGGAAGAGCCGCCAGATGTAGAACAGCAAGACAAAAGGCACGCGACGAGCAACGCTGTCGACACTTAGAGTTGCATCACAGTGACATTCGATCAATTGTCAACTGTCTCACCGCGTTAAAAACAGCGGATGATTTTGCTTCAATGTATATTTCTCCTATTAACCAACACAAACTACATTTTCTGATTGCAGTAATAGATACTTTTCTCAATCGCAGTGCTCTGATTTCTGGGTAACGGTGGCACATGTCGGTGTCACTTCTCGCTGCAAGGAAGTGCACCAGGAAGTAGCAGACCATGAGTGCACTGAGTCTGTGGGAACCTTCGTGTAAAACATGAATAAGTGGCAACTTGCAAACAGGATTTCATCTCTCACAAGTACCTCTGGAGCAGGCACGCCCAAACCACATGAATATGTACTCATTCAGATGAGGTGTTGTCAAGAAGGCTGCTTAGATAATCTCTTACGCGGCCTTCTTTCTACATTAAAAGCAATTGAGAAAACTGTCGAGAGGCCTTTCACGAATATTCCCTGGTTGATAACCTCTTTTGAATTGGGCTTGAAAAGTTGGAGTGGTTGCCAGTGCATAATTTGAGTTACATAGTACTTATCATGAGAACGTGATGGTAATGACTTACATTGTGATGAAAATATCCGTTTTTTCTTTCTTTTTTTTGCAAAAAAAAACCAGGAGCTTTGTGAAAAGGTGGAAAACGTGAGAAAGGAGGTTGAGCTGCTGTAACATTTTGCACTCTGCTCTGAAGTGGTAGCCGTCGCGAAGACTTGTCTGATGATTAGTGTGAAACCTAGATACCCTTTCTTGAAGAAAGTCTTTTTTTTGTAACAAGTCGAAAACATGAATACCGTTTTTCTAGAGCATTTTTGTATTCCAATAAATCAATTTCTTTGAGGCTTTTACAGACGTTTTGGGGCCGCTTTTCGTCTAGGCTAGACGACAGTGGTTAAAATAGTAGCGGTCGTAATAAAATTTTCACGCAGAAATTGCTCATTCGCGCAGAATTTTTTGTACTTGAAGAATAACTTAATGCAGACAGCGCAAATATAGGCAGGACATCGATTCTTAGCGAACTTGCATTGAGGAATACATCTGTGCCAATCTATACAGGAGACCTTATGTGTATCCACATAAGCAGTCCACAAATGCACGCGATAATGCGCACTGAAAGTACACAATGAATGGTTAAGTTCGATAACAGTACAACAGGCAAGCCGGCGCGAGGAACAGCGCTGTGAAGCGCCGTGGTACGCTGACGTAGCAGACGATGCGCCGAGTGTAGCGTAAGATAAGACTGCAGCGTCACTAGTTCTTGCGGCCACCGTTCGGCCCATGCTCTTCCGCTGGCGGAGATACGGAGCTTTCAAACTGAGTTTATTCTAGTAACGTAGGTTTTATGGGCGAAGCTCCTTACGCCATGGGACGTGCGTCAGCGATGTATGCAGTAGTAGTAGTAGACGTAGTAGTAGGTAGCCCCCCTCACGGCCGGACTAGAGGAGCGGCACGCACGCACTTTTTTTAATTGAGTTGGAAACCCGCGCACGTTAATCATAAATAAAATATGGTCGTTGATGTTGCAATAACCTACAGAGACGAGTATCGGTGACTTATGGCGTCATTCATTGGCAGATTTGGAGCGACCCACGAACTCTGCGCAGGAACACTCCACTCTAGTGGAGGAAAACAGAAAGGAATCTACCAATGGAACACACACTCCCTCTGGAGCAAACGGCAGAGTCAGAGTGGAACGTGATGCGGGCGTCTCTCGTCTTGCATGAGTAGGCACGATGAGCACACCGACGCTACGTTAGGAAAACGTGAGCTCTGACGCGAGACGCAACTGAACCGACCGGCGTCCGCTGGCGAGCCCAAAGTTCACACCGTTTCAGGGCACGAGGTGCTTGCAACTTCCGGTCGAATCCGCCGATTTTGGCGCAGTAGAAAAAGTTGCTCCGTGGAGTGGATCTCACGATGGAGCTGCTCCAGGTCTGGCAATGGAACATAAAGGGAGAACTCTCAATTCGTCAATGGAATAGACTTGCTCTGCATAAAGCAGTAGAAATTACTACTAGAAGTGCTCCGAATCTGCCAATGAATGTCCAATGAAATTTGTCTTGAATTCGATGCTTACTAAAAAAAAAAAAACTAGCGACAGAAGAACGCATTTTGAGCGCCATCTGGCCGGAAAATTCCGCCTCGTTAAACTCGCTGGGCGTAACGTCCTTGGTTTTAGAAAGGCTCATCGAGGGTTCGGCCGCAGTGCCATAAACTAATGGCGGTGATGGGTGGGAACTAGACACAAAGCGCAGGCCGTAAGAAAGTGCGCGCGTGCCATTCCTCTAGTTCGGTCATGCCACATGTCGTTTAGTCTTTGGAATGTCCGCTGGATGGCGGTACTTCCATATGATGAATATATGATGAAAAAATGTGAGATGGCGGTACTTGGAGTGTTCACTGGATGGACAGACAAACGAACAGACACGCGGACGGACAGACAGACAGATGCGCGAATGGAAGCACGGATGGATGGATGGATGGATGGATGGATGGATGGATGGATGGATGGATGGATGGATGGATGGATGGACGGACGGACGAAAGCAGGGAGGAACGCACGGATGGATGCACAGATGAATGTACGCACGAACAAACGTACGCACGGTCACACAGATGGACGCACGGACGGATGGAAGTAAAGAACGAACAGACGGACGGATGCTTCGCCCCACTCATCATCATGCACTTTGTGGATACGCTGTGATTTTTAATCGAGTGTTCTTAGATGTGCATTAAAAATAGTTATCTTGCAAGAACTGTATATTTAGATATATTTACGGAACTTCTGATTGCGTTACAATGACAATATGTTGATATTGTATACAAGATTTAGAGCCGCGAACATTGATGTGTTGTTTTTCATGAATCACTATTTCTAATTAAATGATATGACAAATTACTGGGGCCGCATATTCTGTATTACTTTTTGAGGTATACGAAGAGCTTGTTTAAAGTAAAAATATACATTCTCGAGTATAAAAGTGAACGGTCATCCATATTTAAAATATACCAGATGTAGGTAACAATGAGAGACGAAGCAGCCAGCAAGCGCAAGCTCGGGTGTCGCGTGTATACCGCCAACAATGTGGCTTGTCTTGCCGGCTGGCCTTACTGGCGCCGACCTGCTACAGAAGAGGGGAAACTGATCTCTGCAGCTCTGGTGGCGACAGCTGCATACAAGTCGAACTGCTCAAGGCCTCGATCTCTTTCGCCGCAAAACGTTCTCGACGTCAATGTTGAGGGGACTGTCACACAAGCGCTTATCGACAGAGGGGCCACCATTTCCGTAATCTGCGAGACTCAATGCCGCAAGCTAAAGACGGTGACGGCCTCTCAGGCCTGATGCTCCACACGGCCAACTCGCAGTGCATAGAACCTTCAGCTGTGTGCACTGCACGTGTCACTATCTAAGGTGAACTTCATGTCATTGAATTTTTCGTGCTGGCGTCATGCTTCCACGAAGTCGTTCTTCGATGGGAATTCCTTTCGCGTCATGGGGCCATCATAGACTGCTCACGCGCAAAAGTTGCCCTTATACAGCTGCTTACTTCTCGTTAGGTGGATTCTTTTCTCGAAGCTTGCAAAGTTGTCGTTGCTGCAGACACGGACATATCAACGAAAACATCCACCCTTGTAGTCCTGACCTGTACGGCCACTTCTGCCGGAACTGTCTTGTTTACTTTGTCTGACGTATTTCTCGGCCTCCGTGGCCTACACCGGCCTTTTGCCGTACTCACCGTTAAATCTGGTGCTATCATCATGCTCATTGTGAGCTCGTTATCGTCGCCAGTTACCTTACTTCGCGGAGAATGTTTGGGCAGCATACAAGACGTTGACCTTTTGCACCCTTTGGAGTTGGCCGAAAACCAACCTCATCTCCAGCTTTATGCCATTACGCCAACTGTATGTAGCCACACTGCCCGCACATGACTCATTCCACCCTTCTGTTGCCGCTGAGCTGTCGCCAACACAGCGATGTTAACTCTTGGCCCTTCTTCGATAGTTCCGCTCGTCTTCCGATTGCGCTGAACCATCTTTGGGTCGCACAGTGAACATTACGAACCACATTGACACCGGTTCTCACGCTCTCTTACGCCTACGACCATATCGAGGTTCGTCGGAAGAGCGGCGTATTATTAACGAACAAGTCGATGATATGCTCAAGCATGGTGTCATGCAGCCATCGCAGAGCCTTTGGTCGTCCCCTGTTGTGCTTGTGCGCAAAAAAGGATGGGTATATTCCATTGTGTGGTGACTACTGCCGGTTCAATAAGATAACTTGGAAGGATGTGTACCCGCTGCCACGCATTGACGGTGCTCTCGATTGCTTGCAAGGAGCAGAATATTTCTCCTCTTTGGATTCACGCTCGGGTAATTGAAAAGTTCCAATAGCTGAACCTGACCAATCGAAGAGTGCATTCGTCACACCTGATGGACTGCATGAGTTTAACGTCGTGTCATTCGGAGTCTGCAACGCCCCAGCTATACTTTCGAACAGATGATGGACAACATGCTTCGCGGCTACAAGTGGAACCCGTGCCTCGGCTACCTTGACTCCGTGGTCGTTTTTTTCTCGTGACTTTCTGACCCGTGCACCTTGTTCCTCTTCGTGCTATTCTCACGTGTCTTACCTCTGCTGGCCTTCAACTTAACATCAAGAAGTGCCATTTTGCCGCAGTCTAGCTCACTATATACTGGGCCACGTCGTCTGAAAAGACGGTGTTCTCCCGGATCCTGCGAAACTCCGCGCCGAGGCTGATTATATCCGAAGCCCAATTCTATGAAGACGATTCAATGTTTTATCGAACTGTGTTCATACTTTCGTCGATTTGTGCGCGACTTCGCTTCCACCATCTCGCCTCTTACCAATCTGCTGACAACACCCAAAGGCACTTGGTCAAAAGAGTGCAACAAATCCTTTACCACACTTTGGCGGTTATTATTATCGCCTTCACTACCCTGATGAGCCTACGGACATCCACACCGACGCCAGCGGTGTCGGTCTCGGCGCAGTATTGGCTCAACGAAAACTATGCAGGGTTTTAAGAATACGTGGCGGCTTACTAAAACCCCCAAGAAAACCGAGCTTAATTATTCCGTCACTGAGAAAGTGTGCCTCACAAGTATCGAGGCTGTGGCGAAGTTCCACCCATACATTTATGGCCATCCTTTCGAAGTCGTCACGGACCACTGCACTCTATGGTGGTTATCATCGCTCAAAGATGCGTCTGGAAGGCTTGGTCGTCGGGCGCTTCGCCTACAGGAATACGACATTCGTGTTGTATACCGATCCGACCACAAGCAATCCGACGCTGATGCGCTATCCCGCTCGTCACTACCGGCTGATCCAACCTCCTCGTCTCCTCCCTCAGCTGTCATCACATCGATTGACGTCACAGAAGTGGCATCGGAACAACACGGAAATGCGTGGATTTCCTAACTTCTCGACTTTCTGACTGATCCGTTAGCTCATCCGGTGTCAAAAACTATCCGCCGTCAAGCCACACATTTTCCTATTGGAGACGACCTCTTTTATCTTCGGAATTGCACGTCGAATGGTCGAAGGTGGCTGCTGATGATACCCAACCGAATGCGCTCGGAAATCTGTACTGCTTTCCACAACGACACGTAAAGTGCTAACGCCGACGCTCTCAAAACGTACACCCGCCCGCGTCAGTGGTACTACTGGTGCGGCATTTGTTTGCAAGTACGTACATGCTTGTACTGCCTACCAGCGACGTAAGGCTCCACCTCAATGCCCGGCCGGTACACTTCAGCGTCTGCCTTGTCCAGTGCGTCCATTTGACCACGTCGGTATCGACTTATACGGACCACTTCCCTCGTCGTCTAGTGGAAATAGGTGGATAATCGTCGGCGTAGAACATACCACGCGTTGCGCGGAGACGGCAGCACTCCCCGCAGCAACCGCAAAAGAAGTTGCGTTTTTTTTTCATCTTGCACAACTTTGTTCTTGCACAACGGTGCTCCCCGCGAACTTTTGAGCAAGAGGGTGCGTGTTTTCCTGTCTGACGCTATTCAAGTCTTGCTCGTTCAGTGCAAGATCATTTATCGCATGACGATCCCCCGCAGACGAATGGCCTCACAGAACGATTTAATTGCACTCTCGGTGATGTGTTGACAGTGTATACACGGCTTCACACCAGACCAATTGGGAAACTGTCCTTCCATTCATCATGTATGCGCATAGCACCACTACGTACACGACCACAAGGTTTTCCCCTTCGTTTCTCTAGTGCAGACACGAACCATCGTGCATGCTGGACACTACCCTCCCCTACACGCCTGACTCATCTGAGTACACCGCAATTTGTGATGTTGCCAGGTACGCTGAACATTGCAGACCATTGGCCCGTTCACTGACAACCAAAACCAAGGCCACCAGAAGCTTACGGCACGACCCCGACCGACCTTTCTCTACTTTTACGACTGGTGCCATCATTTGGCTCTGGATTCCACCGAGTACTCCTGGACTTACGTCGAAATCACTGGCCCGGTACCACGGGCCCTACCGCATTCTCGCCCATACTTCACCAGTCATGTGATTGATCTTTTGACATTGCCTGATGACTTACATCGTCGTGATAGTGAAATCGTTCATGTCAGTCGTCTGAAGCCGTATTATAACGCCGCTATAGTGACTACGCCTTAAGCCACCAGGATGGCTACGCTCTTCACCGGCGGCCAATGTAGGGAACAATGCGAGACGACGACGAAGCAGCAAGCAAGCCAAGTCACAGCGTTGGTTATATACACGTGCCACCCAAGATTGCGCTTGCTTGGATTTCGGCCTATTGACGTTCTTCGGTCTACTGACGTTCTTCGGCCTCCCAGTACCCCTGTACTTGAATAAATCACGTGATACAGAGTATTTATAGGCCTTTGGCAAAAATTTATAGAGCTGCAATTTAGTTATATTTCACATGTCATTCACGTGTTCAAATACCACGAATTTTTCTAATTACGATATGTTGCTACTTCTGAAACTTTCGAGCTGTAATTTTAAGGCGTGCACTTTTTACCTTTAGGCTATTATTATACGTAGCATTCTCAAAATAGACGTTCCAAAGAGTGTATTCGACTTTGCAAGTGTGCACGTACGTTTAGAGATTCGCTTAAGTGGATTGCATGTTAAATCTATGGCCTATCGAATTCTGCTTGAACATTGCGAGCATATACAGAGTGAAATTAACGGAGACAAAAACAGACGCACGCACAGAGCCACGGTCTTTCTTGTCCCTGAACAATTCACGTTTTTTATTTGCTCTGTAGAGGTCTACCAACCCTATCAAGCGCTATCAAGCAATGACAGAAACAATGACAGTAAAATTTGTTTACTCGCATGCTTTTACGAGTAATAAAGTCGTCAAAAATAACCACTACCACATTTCTAAGTCCTGTGTGCATCTTAAAACTGATATCCGAATATCCGCACTTGGTTTTCCAAGAACCTGCCTATTAAAGTAAAAGGTCTGGTCACGGATGATCCAGCGGATATCCTACTGGGCCGCTGAAAAACAGGACATTCCAACTGAAATGTTGGCTGGATGTTCACCGAACAAAAAAGTACCATCTGGGTAGCGGCTCATAACAAAAACTTGAGTTAGGTTCAGTTGAAGCAAATTATTACAGGGCAAAGAAGTTGCTGCCACCAACCTTGACTGCAGCAACAGAGGGATGGCATGTGTTAGCCTTTCTGAAGAATGAGATCATTTCAGTGCAGTGGAATTATGTGTCGTATATTTGAGCAACTTCATTTTAAAACAACAAAAAATAAATCTGAAAAGACTGCGTAACCGGTCGCATTGCCCGCATCGCACCATCTGTGCGGCCATGCTTACACTATACATTCGCCTCAGTGGAAGCCGAAATCTTGCCTGGCCCGAAAAGTATTTTCATTACGAATTTAAACTCAACATACGAAAATTAAGTGGTACTACAGCATAGAAGAGATCGACAGGCTATTCAGGAGAGTTGGAGCTGTGGTTGGAACCCGCGGACTAACCATCACCTAGCCATGTCAGAAACGAAACACTAAAGAAGCTTAAAGCTCCTAAATCACCTAAAGAACTTGGTATAGTACCACAGCCTTGCGGCATGAAAAGCAGTCTACTGAAGTAAATTTTACTGAGAGGTTGCTGGTGGACGCATTAGGGCGCCTGTGCTTCGTGGATCTAGGTAAATTGATTTACAAACGAGAAAAAGCACATACATACTGATTTGCGCGTAAAGTGCACCTTCTATTGGTGGGTGAAAAACTACGAAAAAAATAAAAAAATCCCAGCAAATCTACAGAAGGAATGATGATGAGTGGGGCGAAGCATCCATCCAACCGTCCGTGGGTATAGACGGACGGACCGACGGGTGGAATAAATGAACGGACGAACGAACGACGGACAGACGGACGGACGCATGGATGTATGGACGGATGAAGCATGGACGGAATCACGGATGGGCGGAAGCATGGACGGATGGACGCACAGACGGACAAGCGGAAGCATGGACTGACTGACGAACGCACGGACGGACTCATGAACGGACGAGCGAACAGACGGATGCTTTGCCCCACTTATCATCATTCAATCAATTGATATGCTCTGAAAACTACTAACGCCGTCGAGTTATATTCTTCCTCAGGACATATACACACAGCGCCATCTATTGACCAACTCATGAACTAGAGGAGGCTCAGTACTATTACGACTACTGAAGAGGGAAATACCCTTAAGCGTAAGGAGCTTCGCCCCTAAAAAAAGTCCCCGCTCATTCTTTTCGAAGACAGTGAGAATGAAATTCATAAATTTATCGAGATTTAAGCTGAAAATTCCAGAAAAGTTGTCTAAAATTTGACAAATACTTGCGAAGTTGCCACTCATAGCTTTAGGTCACCAGTTCGCCAATTTGGCGAAAAGTAGCCACCATGTGGCAATCCTGGTGGCAGCTATCTTCCGCATCAATACATCGTGGGGGTGTAGGACTTACGATGCTCGGCTGCTGATCCGTAGGTCGTGAGTTCAGTCCCGGCCGCTCAAGGCGAATTTCGTTGGAGGTGAAATGGTAAAGGCCTGTATACAGTGCGGTGGCTGTGCGCGTCAAGGAACATCAGATCGTCGAAATTTCCGGAGCTCTCTATTACGGCGTGCCTGAATAATATTGTCGTTTGGGCACATAATACCGCATATATTATCATCGCAGTAGTCTCTTATTTTCGCATTTGCTTCCGTGTGTTGAAAGGGGGCGTACGGAGGCGCCGCACTCGTGTTTGATGGCGAACACAGTCTATCAGACGGCATTCTACAGCAAAGATTCTGCCTTGAAAAGGCGTCTGTGTTCGTTCCTAAGCTAGGTAAGTATGCGACATGAACGCATAAACCACTCTGTCGTATACTGGAAAACAGCAGGACCTTCTCTTCTTACTTGAAGCACGTACCGCCATTTGTCAGTCATTCTTGTTTCATTTGCGTGGTTCGTGCGTTTCAGCATCATTGTGGCTGGGACACACCAAGCTTTCCATGTGGCAAGGATTTTTTTTTTACGTTCACCAAACGAAATTCGAAAGACTGCAGTAATAGTGATTTAGTACAACGATTGCGTTCGGTGAAGAATTGTTACGGTAATCGGTTTGTCGTTAAAGACAGAAATGAGTGCTGCCAGAACCATGTCTGGTTCTTCTTTTTGTTTCTTTCTTTACATATACCGACGCAACAATTGTCATCACGTACAACAAGCAGTGTTGGGGGATCCGAACACCAAAACACAAAAACAAAAACAACCATATAGAACCAGCTCGAAAAATTCCGTTTTAAAGCTTTCTGCTCGCTTTTGAGAGAAACAGCTGTTAGGTTGGACACCTCAGACGGTAAGCTTTCTATTGCGACCCAAAAAAAGTCGATGAAGGGCGGTAAACAGACTTTTTAGGCGGACAAAAAAAAAAGAAGAAAAAAATGAGAAAAATGTCTGCTTTTGGGCAGACGGTCATACACCCCAGACCAGTATTTTCTTATCGTTGTCCCAACGTTCTGCTTAGCCTCCATCTTGCTTCGACAGCAAGGTAGTCTGCATCGTTTTCGCTTAACAGCTGGCAAACAGTCAGCTATTTTTTTGTCAGATATTTGACAAATAAAGTGAAACTCAATACCGCCGTAGCACTGGCAAGCTTTGTCTCATTTTGAGCGAGTGCACTTACGTCCTCTTGATGTCACTTTAGAGGCGTGATGATTAAGTGGTTTGGAAATTGTGGCAGTGGCAATGGGTACTTAAACAGCGCAGCTGTTGTTCGCTATCTAAGGCAATGTTTCTTGAATACCAATTTGTTGCAGATATAAATAGACGTTCAAATCTTTTCGCACAAACGATGCGGCTACGGCCATTGCATGACATGTGCTCGGCATGACCCTGGAGGTCGTAGTTGTAAGCTGCCCTAAAGCATGAATAGTTTTATTTTTGTGGTATAGCATGTTTTAATGCATAAGAATATGCCTAATGACGATATCAACGGAAGAAAAATGAGGCTCCAGTTGAGTAGAAAAAGGGGCTTATTTTCAACAAACAGTCACCCGACTTCGTAGGTTATTGCTACAACGCGTGAATTGAAGGCCACGCCGTCCCATTCATCGATTTTTTTCCAACAACACCTTAAAAAAATGTCGAGAACTCACCTTCGGATGGTAACGTCTTTATCGTCGAACCACTGCTGCCGACGTCAGACACTCCGTCGCAGCCAAGTGAGTTTGGCGAGCGCACTCACCGGCAAGTGCGCTTTGCCGTGAGTGTCACTAAGGTTCGCGTGTGGCAGAGTGGTAAGGACACTAGCGGCGAAGTACGCTATCTCAAAGTGCCCTTAAATTGCATTTTGTGACAGAGTACTGATTGTCTATACTCGACCGTCTACAGGGATCGAGTACCGAAACACACCATGATGTTGCATTGGCTGTTGTTTTCTATTTCCTTCGGTTAGGTTGCATGACTCTGTTACAGCCCGTTGATCTGCTTTTGCTCGGCCAACTCCGCAGGCTTCGGCGCTCCGCGTTGACTTCGGCGTGGATAGCATCGGCAGGTGGTTGCCAGTGGACGCTACGGGTCGTCCAACGTCGCCCTCTACCGGCAGTCCTGAGAACAACCATTCCTCCTCAGCAACATCCGCCCGCGAGGGCGGCAATGTCGACGGGGATGCTGACGGCATGAGTGCGGCCGACTTCGACAACTACGTATTCAGCACGTTGTCGAAGCTGGCCAGCAGCCACTCAACCGGGCTGGAGCCCTCGGCCATATATCTCGGGGATATGGACGCTCTGACGCCTCATCTGGAGCCAAATCTCTGGATCGCGTCTTTGCAGAAGCACATGGGATCGACCATGGTCATCAGCGAGAAGACGCAGGTTGGCAATAGTGACTCTAAGAGCCCACGGACACCTAGCAGATTTTTTAGGAATGCGTTAATGTAAAGGTCACCATCTTGGGCTCTGTTCATGGCCGTTCTGTGTCTGAGACAACCTAGCAACGACCATCGTTTTGGCTATGCCCCTGAACAGGAGTACACAATAAAGACAAATTGATGGAAGAATAAAGATTGGCTGGAGCGCGTTAGGTTGACCCTCCAGAACATTGTAAAGAAATATGCCCGTGATTAGAGCGAGCAGCGTAGAATCACACCATACGGACAGTTCCAACATATGGGGCAGAACATGGAGGATAGCAAACAACCAGTGAAAAAGTTGAAGAAAACGCACCATGCAATAGAACGAAAAATGATAGAAATAACACAAGAAGATTGGATGACGGCACGATAAGTCTGGGAACGGACAGGGGTCGCAGATAGCTTAGTTGACATGAAGCGAGAAAAATGTGCCTAGGCTGGCCACCTGAGGCGTAGAACAGACAATCGACAGAGGTTCACAGGAAACTCGCACATGATAGGGTAATAGGGAGATCATTGGGCGAGACCTTCATCATTGAGTATAGACTAGAGCTGTCTGTTAATGATGATTATAGGACATATATTTAGGCATGAATTACCTCTAAGAGCTTACCTCATGCGCAAGTGATTCGATACTCAGCATACGTTCATTGTCTTCACTGGTATGTCTTCGCTCAATCAATTCATTCAAGTTGAACGGCAGTTTACGACTAGAGATGACGCCAACAAATTTGTGTTTTTTTGCTTACTGATAATGCGTTCTAAGTAAGTAATATAGCGGGGTCTTGTATCATGTCACTTAGTTTAGCACATATTTTGTCATATGGGTTCATCTTTATCACCTTTTGACAAAGTGGCTGCAGCGTGAAGAATAAAAATATGCAATGACTGATTTCTCCCGCACAGATACTGGTTGCAGACCACAGGTTGCTAGCGACTGCGGACCATTTTTTCGATAAGTTCCTGCATACGGAACTCTTGGACCACATGTCTCGCTGCATCGTCAACGCCTTCTCGAACACCATCTACTCAGCAGTGTTGGCGAACGACACGGACGTTGAGCTGAACAAGTTCCTGCCCTGTCCAACATCTGCTGTCAGGTGCACACACTTTGAAGGCTAACAAATTCAGGGACTACTTTTCCGTGTGATGTCGAAGTTAGAACAGCCTGTCTTGGTCAATTATCGACCCGCAGCGTTCAATTTTATCAGGTGACAACGCTAAATGCTCACGTTTTCTTTATGAAATGGGTGTTGCAGCATTGTAAATGTCTTTCCGTCATTTTTGATATTTTTTCAGCAGTAGTCTTTTTATAATATCAGATCGCCATAGCCCGCTTGCTGAGCTCTGCTGCAGAGTGAACAGTGAATGACCACTGAAATAGGCATTGCGCAAAGAAACATGACAATGCCTTTGTTGAATGCGTTTTAGTGATTATTTTACTTGTGGGCGCTGTTACATCGGCCAAGTAGGCCGATGCACGAATGATCGGCTACGGGTGCATGACAACTCTCTCAATGGCTCTGTCTTCAACCATGTGGCTGACCACTGTAAAACTACTGGCTGTTAGCCATTATATAATGTATTTTATTTCTTTGCGTATTGAAACAGCCCTGTTAAAGGGCTGTCGCAGGAGTGAGTACAGAACAGTAAGTGTTATACGAAAGAAACTGCGAATAAGTCAGATAAAGTACAAACAATCGCAGGTCAAATAAGTATAAAAAGTACCTTAAACCATAAACATATATATATAAACATTGCGAAGCTAGAAGATAGGATTAGTGCATAGCGTATTTTAGTGCCTTCAAAACTTATTCTCATTCTAATGAACGAATGTGACCTGGTATGGTATTCGACATATCAGTAAATCGGGGGAAAAATGTACTTGAAGAAAGCTCTGGGAGGATGAAACACGTATACGTTGAGGGCATGGCTGTTTTGGTGAATGCTATTTTGGCAGGCGTTATGTATTTATTGTGCGATGAATACTGTGGCTTAAATTGAAAGAGAAAATGCGATAGTCCAGATGACGGTGAGAGGTAGCAGTCATATATAGCCCAAGTTTCGCCGATTCGCTCATTTGTCCTCCGCTTGGGTGTGGCAGGTGTGCCAGTACGTGCGTTGCGGCTGTACGGGTAGCGCTTGGAATGGCCCTTAAGGGCCCGGCAATTGCGTTGCGGCAGTTTGTGTAGCGCGTGGCAAAGACCCTACGGATCATACACAGTACGTCTGACTATCCGTCTTTCTATGTCCTGGAACGCTGCTATCTGAGGCCTCTTCCCGTTACACTCTTACCAATCCCGGGATGGTGCAGCAGCTCACAGAAACAGTTGCACAACCACGGCTGTGACCTCTTTCCCTTACACTCTCTCAGCAATAACGTGACGACACAGCGTTGGTGGCCATCTTCGTCTGCCCTCGCCCACTCACACTCTCTCAGTAACGACGTGATGGCAGAGCGGTGCATCTGGCAATGCTCGTTCGTCAGACGTCTCGTTGCAGCAGTCGAGTTAGTTGGATGACTCTCAAGTGGCTCGGTGATGCTTTCACAGCAAGCGGTTAAGAGAAGCGTCCCAAGAATATGGTTCGGTGAAGGCTGGCGCCTATTCCACTGGAAGTGTGATGCAAAAAAAGCAAGGCGTTCACCAAACGCACTTTGAAATTTACAGTGTCTTTCAATACATTTTCTAACAGCCGCAAGAGAGTGCAACCATCTGCCCGTTACTGCCATGAACCACTCCGACCCATATCAATTTAAGGCTGCTGTAGAATAACTTCATCCCTGCCATTATTATTCATCCCTAGCTCATGCACTACTCCATATACCTATTTCTCAGAGGGCACCCGCTATGTGGAAAATTGGTGGCGTGTGACCACGAGACATCATATTTTATGTATCTGAAATAAAGTATGTAATGTACTGAGTGAGACTGTCAGGCTCAAGGGAGCAGCTCCGTTTTAATCAGACAATCGAAAGTTCTTTTCTTTCTCGCATCGAGACTTAATTGTGTGCACGTACCTGGGTGGTAAAGTACGCAAACATCTTGATGACAAAAAAGCAACGCGTGAAATGAACTTGGTTTGCAGCAATTTTGGGAAGATGTTTTTTTTTTACGTGGTGGCAATTGTGTTAAATGAACAAAGTCTGCCACTCAGTGGAAACATTTTAGTGCCATATCCTATATCGAAAATACTACAGGGCAACAACGGAACATTTATGAAAACCAGAAGATATCTATCCATCAGCACTCTGGAGAACACAGAATGTGAAACTAGAGAAGCCCTTATTTAAAGAGAACAGCAGAAAGAAGAACGGAAGGCATCATTCCTCATACAAAATAGTTGTGAATAACCGTTTTGAAAGCATCAAAATAATTACTTTATAAATGTAACCAGTGCCTGCTCAACACATGTGTTTAGGAATATGAAAATTGGCAATGTTTCAACCATTTGTTGGCTATGAGAGCTGTTAGCTGCTGTGTATATGCTTGGCGAAAGCAAAGCTGCAATACAGAGATGACTGAGAGCTCCTATCCGGTAATGCTTTGCTTGGTTTGCCTTCTTTTTCAAGCTGTGAACATGGACAATAGTGCAGTTTCATATTTAGGTGAAGCTTCAGTGAAGCCTGCATTTCGGTGGTGGCAGAATCGTTTGCTAGAAACATTGTGCTCGCAAGTGTACAGACTTGAATCTCTTCCGAAATGCGGATCTCGAAGGTGCAGGGTTCAAAACGGCGTAGCAAAGAAGAAAAAAAAAGGGACACGAACACAGGCATCAACTGAACACACAGTGAGTTGTGAGTCGCCGCTTGTGTTTTTTCTGTATAATAGCCTTTTTGCCTTTGTCACGTCGTTCTAAAACGATGCACCGGTACCTATTCGATCAACTGTCAGTCCTATATGATCATCATCATCATCATCAGCCTGACTACGCCCACTGCAGGACAAAGGCCTCTCCCATGTTCCGCCAGTCAACTCGGTCCTGTGTTTGCTGCTGCCACTTCATATCCGCAAACTTCCTAATTTCATCTGCTCTACTAACTTTGTCTCCCCCTCACCTGCTTGCCTTCTCGGGGAATCCAGTCAATCACCCTTAATGACCAGCGGTTGTCCTGCCTATGCGCTACGTGCCTAGCTCATGCCCATTTCTTATTCTTGAATTCAACTATGATATCCTTAAGCCCGGTTTCTTCCCCGAGCCCCTCTGCTCTCTCCTTCTCTCCATCATTTTAGGGGCGAAGCTCGTTATGACGTGGCTGGTGCGTCCCTCGTAGTACGTAACCACCAGTGGCACATACCCGAAATAGCGGTCCCTACAATGTCTGCTGGATGGGGGCACTTGTATATGATGAATACATGATGAAAAGATGTGAGATGGCTGTGCTTGGAGTTTTCTCTAGAAATATGGACGGACGAACGGACCGACACACGCACGGACGGATAGTCAGAGGGGCGCACGGACGGATGGACAGACAGAGGGATGGCCGCAAAAAGAGATGGATGGACAGACAGACGAATGAACAAACGGACGGATGCACCAAGGATCACACAGATAGGCGGACGCAAGAACGAATGGACAGACAGACTGACGAACGCTGCGCCCCACCAATCATCATTCACTCCGTGGATATGCTGTGATTTTTTTCTTTCTATCGCTTGCTGTCTCGTCCTCAATTAAAGCTGAACCCTCTTTGTAAGCCTCCAAGTTTCTGCTCCTTATGTGTCACCATTATACCTTACTCTTGAGGGATAGTGGCAATCTACCAGTCATGATTTGAGAATGCCTGCCGAATGTGGTCCACCCCATTTTTTTCTTCTGTTACTTCAATCTCGTTTTTCGGCACTCAGGTTACCACATGTCCTAAATATACGTGCCTTTTTACAACTTCAAGCGTTCTCGAACTTATCTAGAAGCGCTGTTCTCTTCCGCGGCTGTCGTACATTACTTTCATTTTCTACAGAATAATTTTGAGAGTTACCTTTCTGCTCTCCTTTTCCAATTCATTATTCATGAATTGCACTTCGTAACCTGAGTTACTCCTCAACTCAATGTTATCAGTGAAGCGCAGGTTACCAAGGAACTGTCCATTAACTCTTATATGTAACTCTTCTCATTGTAGGCCTCTGAAAACCTCCTGTAAGCACGCAGTAAATAACATTAGGAAGATAGTATCCCTTTGCCTTAAACCCTTTATCATCGGTATTCTGTCACTTTTTTTGGAGCACTATGGTGGCAGTTGATACTGTGTAGATTTCTTGCATAATGTCTGTTTTTTCGACGCACTGATTCCGTAATGTCTGTATGAGTGTTAATATCTCTACTGAATCAAATGCCTTCTCGTAATCTACGAATGCTATGTGTAGGGATTGGGGGTATTCTGGGCATTTCTCTGTCACCTGATTGATAGTATGAATGTGGTCGATTGTTGAGTAGACTGTGCGAAATCCTGCTTGTTTCTTTGGTTGATTGGATTCTATTGTCTTAATTCTGTTAGCAATTACCTTCCTAAGTAGCTTGTATACGAAGGAAAGGAATCTGATCGGCCTGTAATTCTTTAAGTCCTTGTGGTCCCATTTTCTATGGAATAAGATGATGTAAGCATTTTCAAAGATTCTGGTACCCACCCCGTCAGGAGACACTTCGTAAACAGGGTGGCTAGTTTCCCTAGCACACTCTGTCCTCCGTCTTTGAGCAGATCTGGTGTTATCTAATCCGTACCAGCAGCTTTACCGTTTGCGTTCCCTCCAAGGCCTTCCCGATTTCGTCTGGTGTTGTTGGTGCGATGTCATATGGGTTACTGCTAATTGTTACGTTATGGTCGTGGTTGTTCCGGCTACTGTACTGTAAAACTCCTTCGCTACTTTAACTATACGATGCATATTGGTAGTTACATTGCCTTCCTTGTCCCTTCTTGCATAAATCTGGTTTTTGCTTATCCCAAGTTTCTTCTTCACCGCTTTGACACATCTTTCGTTTTTTAGAGAATGTTTAATTTTCTCCCTGTTATACTTTCCTATACACCGGATACTTTACGATGAAAACTCTGCCAGTTCTATATTGTCTCAGTTGTGTTTGAGGCTTTCGTGCTTTGGCGTTTCTTAATGAGGTTCTTTGTTTCCCGAGATAGCTTGCTAGTGTCCTGTCTAACTACCGTACCTTTAACTCCCACACTACGTAATGATACTCGTCAGATTATCATTCATTGCGTCAATGCCTAGGCGGGTTTTCTCCACAAGAGCCGAGCATCTGTTTTGACACGAGACTCTAAATTCCTGCACTTTCCGTCCAGTGCTAGCTGATTGATTGCCTTCTTGCGTAGCAGTTTCTGTCGTTCTTTCTTCAAGTCTTGGCAATTAAAGAGCTTACTATTCTGTGATAACTGCATCGTACCTTTTAAGCACTTCCAAATTATTTACGATGCCTGGGTGTGGACTCAGTAAAGTATATTTCGTTCTTATTTTCGCCATTAAGGCTCCTCCATGTCTACTTACGGTTCACTCGTTTTCAGTAAAAGGTATTGAAGATCCGTAAAGTATTACGTTTGGTGGATTCTACTAATAACTCTCTTTTGGAACTTCTAGCATAGATGCAATAATCTGGCCGCTATGCCTGCTCCCCAGCCTGCTTCTTCCTTACCTTAGCAATGACGTCGCCCGTCAGTATAGTATATTGTGTTTTTACCTTACTTATTGGCGATTCCTCGTTTTCAGTCCATGTCTTCGGACCTATGTAATAAAGTTGGAAGGTGCGCGCGTCCTATGCTATTTGTATGTGACGTCAATCATGGGCAATCAGCTGCTTCTCACATATGGCAGCCTGACCTTCTTTTGAGGTCACGTGTCACTTCCCGTCACCAAATGTTGTTTCCTGTATGACAGTCGTTGTTGCCTGTTACAACAAATGTGTCGGAGTGCTGAGCATGTGGGGGAAGACCAGCAGCGGTTATGTGCCAAGGAAAGAGTTAGCAGGGAGAATCAGTGGAATTGAAAAGAAATTAAAAATAAAAAAAGCCAGGAATAGAACAAACATAGGAAAGAAGGAAAACAGTACGTCGATTCTGTTTAAATTTAAGGCGTAGAGTCCAAGGAATAGGCTCCTGAAGAGTGTGTAAGGGCCCACGGAGTGAATTTCAAGTGTTTCTGCTGCAAAAACAAATGATTTTTTCCTACTGTCTCGTTTTCCCCTGCAGGCTGGGGCAAAATGGGTCATCTGGAGAATGTTTTATTTTTAAAATAATGCTTTGAATGATGACAATTCTGTACCATTTATGTAGCACACACCTTGTACCCAGAGGAAAGTATCTGAACTGATGGTTAATTGTAAGGAGTGAAAATAAAAATTGATATTCACTATTTTAAAATTTTTGTCACATAATAGCGCACGCCACTTGCCCCCATTTTCGCGATACGGTAAGACCGCTAACTTCTGTAACACGTGTTGCTGCCCTGTTCTTGCAGGGCCCGCTGTGAGATGCAGGTCGAGTTCACGTACCGGCTGCCTCTCGCGGTGAACTATGCCCAACGCAACGAAATGACCTTAAGGCGGAGGCGCCTGTTCTCCGTACTCGACGAGGCCCTTCGTGCAGCCGTCGCAGCCCTTGTGCACCTCAAGAGCCCATCACCAAGCGCGCGCCCGTACGTGCAGGTCTACTGACCTGTGGTTCGAGTATATAGATGGCAGTTGCGCAACTTTTAGGGTAAGGTGGGGTAAAACAAGGCACGGGACAAAACGCAACATTTCAATTTGCCGGCCTTCATAGCTAATAAACAAACTGCAAACTGCTCGCAAGGGAAGAATTACGTAGCTTGTGTCAGTGTGTTCATCACCCGTCAAAAACGGCAAGAATTCTGCTCAGCCAAATTTTCGGATCCGTGCATGAAGCTACTCCTGCGTTAGTGCGACAACGTATATATTTATCTTATTGATTTAAACTACAAGCTACATGACACTAAAACTTTATATCACTTGGTGCCCGGGGACAAAGCGTTTTTTTTTTCATATTTTGGCATGTGTAAGGGACAAAGTGCGACGAAAAGGCATCCAATTGCCTTTGAGAGTGTCTTAGTATTTGAGCCATTAACGTACACAGTTTCTTTAAATTATGTTTCTTTGTTTAGGAGGGCTTAGACCTACAGTACAATACCATATAGAGTTTCCTGAAACAAAAAAGTGACAGGAAGGAACACTGATTGCTGTTCAGGACATGACTTTCTCTATTCACGCTCCATATAAGTTTTTTTTTTGAGTTCCCAAGAATGCTCTCAAGAGACCAATAAAGATGGCGAAATTGCCAAGTCAAGTCGTTCACAAACACGTCTTCAGATAGAATTGTACTCACGTTTCTCTAATAACCTAATTGAAACCAAAACAAGCGCTAGAAAATACGAATCTAGTCCTTTTAACTTCATTGCCTCACAAAGCCCAGCGGGTGAAGTTAAAAGCCATGAAATGCCTGAACAGTTCTGCATCAAGACGGCAAAAAGATATGAAGAAAATAGGTCTAAACTTCTTAAGCATCCAATTATTGTATAACACAACATTAGCAAAAAGAAAGACTGGCGGTGTTTGATCTGCAAGGTGTTTCGAAGCAAAAGAACACAGCGTTCTGTATAATTTCAATGCGTAGAGTCCAAAGAAACCACTCCTGAAGACTGTGTAAGGGCCCACGGAGTGAATTTCAAGTCTTTTTACTGCAAAAACGAATATTTTCCCCGCTGTCTCGTTTCGCCCCGCAGGTTGGGGCAAAATGAGACACCTGGAGAATGTTTTATTTTCAAAATAATGTTTTGAATGATGGCAATATTGTGCCATTTATGTAGCACATACCTTGTACCCAGAGGAACGTTTCTGAACTGATGTTTAATAGTAAGGAGTGAAAAGAGAAAGTAATATCCAATATTTTAAAATTTTTCTCGCATATTACCCCTTCCTACCCTAAGCAAAACAAATGGAGGGAACAGGAAGAGCTCTGCGCTTCCATATACTCCCTTTCTTTTATTTTGTCCTAACCATCTCGCGAATATCATCAACAGCAAGTGCGTGAATAAAAATATTCAGAGAACCAGTCGGGAGCACAGTCTTTTCGTCATAAAACGGTTATTATTGTACAATAACTACTTCTTAAGTAAGTTCAACAACGGATTCGATTGATGTGCACAAATGTTGCACCATTGACATTCTTTCTAGATAACGAGTCACTGACTGTATTTTTCGAAACGATCTATAGGAACGTCGCTGTATTCGGAATTTTTAACGAGGTACAGTACAAACATTTACCGTTTGGTGGTAGCGTCATTGGGCTTGGTTATTCTTTAAATGCTGCTTTGTTTTTTCAAGGAATAGTACTTTCACATTCGTTTAACATCATGACTTTGTGCCAGCGTGAGCTTTCCCGTGATTTCATGCCTATTTTCGGATCCGAATCTTGCCGACCGGTGCTGCATGCGCGTTTATTACAGGTACGGCAGTTTAGACGCAACCATCAACCGACTCCAGAGGCTCGATCTGGACGCCTGGCCCAGCGATGATGTCATTCGCAAATCGCACGCCGACTTGGACCGAATGTACGCCAACTTTCCGGATCCGGTACCGTCGCATTCGTACTTGGAGCACCTGTTCGCCACGCGCCGAGTGCTGCGCACCCTGCTGGGTTCAGCCAGCTACCACGTCGTGATGGGAATCGGCTCTCGCGGGGCAAGGAGCCGCAACGGCTTCTTCGCCTACGACCCTTTCGCGAACGGTGTGTGCGTGTGGCCAGGCGCGATGCAGGAGCCGGTATTCTTCGCTCGTGGCACGAACGCCATGAACTACGGAGGCGTCGGGGTCGCCTTCGCCCGGCAGCTGACCGCGGCCATGGACGTCGACGAAGTGGTCTTCGACACAGCGTAAGCATGCATATCGAGTAGGCATTCCTTGCGTAACGAAATGTCCGTTTCTACAACAACGTGGCAGTAAGCGCAGGCGTTTGCATGGGGGGGGGGGGGTTGCAAAAGGGACACTTACCCCTCAAATCACACCAGCAATTGACTCCCACTCAAGCCACTCCAAAGATTCTCCCCGCCACCATGCAACACCGCTTTGCACCCCCCTCTAGACAACGAATTCTGCCATTCCCCATGAATAGAGGACCGTTGGCAGTGAATGTTTTAATTGTGCACTGATTGAAGCAATCGCTACGAAGACGGACGGAGTGCTACCTTCGAGCGTTTTTTTCGTCTGTCCTCTTCATTGCACTTCTTTTAATCAGCGGATAATGAAAACTTCGACGTGTACCTACTAGCCCGAGTCATCGCCTTGCGGAATCTTTCGTGTGGTTCACCGTACACCGTCAGGAGCAGATATTTCGGTGATAGTGGAATACCGGCATCACTCGTGGCGTATATAAAGCAGGCTTTACGTAGGGCGATACCAGTCACTCTATGGCTCTGTACTGTTCCCTTTCAAAATACAATACATTGGGATATAAAGGGTTATTTCAGGCCCTGTGTTCACGGTTGACGGCAGTTTGCCACACGTGGTGTCATAATGACGCATCAATACACGTCATTTTTTTAGGGGCGAAGCCTCTTGTTTAGAAAAAGTTTATTTACAGCATGTACAGAACACAAAGACTTCATACCATTCCAGTAACAGGGCACATACACATCTGCACATCTATATTTCACGACTAACATCACTACGTTACAGTGAAGACATTTTCTCTAATATACATGACTTGGGCGTCCCTCGTATGTAACCACCAGTGGCACATGCCCGAAATAGGTATAACACTTGACCTCCAAGGTGGTGCCAGTGAGAGATTTCTTCTGTGCGTTGTTTAACAATAAAAAATAGTGCTCAATGTACATGCCAATGGCTGCTAATGGGGAATGAGAGACATGAGCATTCGGCTTTTAGTCAACGCGCACGCTGCGATCCCCATTAGCAGCCATTGGCATGTACATTGAGCACTATCGGACAAGAAAGGGATGCTACATTATACTCGCTGGGTGTAACCTCCTTAGCTTTAGAAAGGTTTAGCGAGCGTTGAGCCGCAGTGCCATGAATACAATGAACTTGTATATACCATGAATGAACTCAAGGTGGTTAAAAATGAGAAGTAGATACGAAGCGCAAGCCGTAAGAAAGTAAAAGCCGAATTCTCCTGTCTCTCATTTCTCATGAGCAGCCATTGGCATGTAAATTGAGCCCTATCTGACAGGGAAAGGTTGCTACGTTATACTCGCTGGGCGTAACCTCCTTGGTTTTCGAAAGGTTTAGCGAGCGTTTGGTCGCAGTGCCATGAATACAGTGAACTAGAATATACCATGAACTCGAGGTGGTTAAAGGTGGGAAGTAGACCCAAAGCGCAGGCCGTAAGAAAGTGTGCGTGTGCCACCTCTCGTTTAGTCCTTGGAATGTCCGCTGGATGGCGGTGCTTCTATATGGGGAATATATGATAAAAAGATGCGAGATGGTGGGACTTGGAGTGTTGAATAGATGAACGAACGGACACACAAACAGATGCATGGATGGATGCATGAACGGACGCAGGGGCGGATGCACGAAAAAACGCAGGGACGGGCGCACAAACAGACGCATGGACGGTCACACAGACGGACGCATGGATGGACGAATGCTTCGCCCCACTCTCCATCATTCACTCCGTGGATATGCTGGCATTTTTTTTTGCAGCCATTGACGTTTCAGAATCGTGCTTAGCCAAGGCTAAACTAGAAAAGCACGTGGGCCTTCGCCCGTGCGCACTTCGCTAGTGCGCCTAAGTTGGCACGAAGCAGAGAATGAAAAATGAGCAAAGAGCACAAGACGAGAAGAAAAGGAAAGAGAATACCTTACGCGTGTCTGTAACTGTGGGGCTGGGTTTGCGGAAGTTGTTTGCAATGCCATACGGACATGAAAATTACTTTTTTTCCAACACCACATGTATAAAAACAGCCCCAAATGCTTTGAAGAAGCAAGCAGACCTAACTTTACTTATGTTTAGCAAAAATGGATGTTTGGAGGCGTAGATGCCGTGCTGAATTCAATTATTTTCTCTGCTTCGAAGACGCAGCCTTCGTATGGCACTATCCAATCTTGGGATGATAATGCCCCGTTCTGAGAAGTTTCTGAAAGGATAATCGAGGAATTGTGGGAATGCCACCTAAAACTTTCAAAAACTGGAGCGCATTCACTACAATGAGCGCGATCCCAACCCCCCCCCCCCCCGTGAAATAAACGTAATTACGAATATACAACCATTTTGATAGCGCGATCATTTACCCATATAAAACCGCAGAAGCCAAAAAGTTGCGAAGGAGTTGCTCGCAATATCTGTCTATTTAGTACACGCTTTGCAATGCAGGAAAAGATCACAATCATGACTACAGGTGTGCGCAGGATTCCCATTTCCCCTTCAGGGGGGGGGGGGGGTCATCGTAGCTCCCCGTCCCCTTTTAAGTAACTGTATATGACTGAATTGCGTCCCCCCTCTTAGGTGACTACAGGAGGCATTCTCACCTTCCCCCCCCTCCCCCAGCCACTCTACCCCCCGTACGCACGCGTATGATGATCAAAGAACACGGCCTTATACAGCTGTCGGTGTTCTCTGAGACGGACATTAGGAAACCTATTCGTCTTTCCGGCACAATGCCTGCCGCACGACAGTGGCTTAGAGAACAGTATTCCATGCGCACACGGCACAAGCGCTAGTCGGTGCTTTGTTTCGCACAGGTCTCAATAGACTCATCTGAAGCGGAAGTTGAAGCAAACGCATAAAGTAACATGAGTGTTTTTTTCTTATATTTAGTGCAATGTACGAAACTGACGACCCTGTCAGTTACACGCTGCGAAACGGTAATCGTGACGTTGTGTTGAGCCGATTGGATTTAAAAGTTACCGCCAGAATACTTTTTTTTAACGGCGCAGGATTGGTTACTGGTTGGTTCACCACCGGAAACACGACGCCATCGACGAGGTGATCGCCCAGAAGCGGGCCCTGCGAATCGCTTACGATGCCTTCATTGAGCACATGCTCTTCAACAAGAGTAACATGCGGGGCGAGCACGTCGTGTCGCTGGAGGAGTATTCACCACAGCAAATCTTCTTCGTCTCGTACTGCCACAGCCTGTGCGAACTATCTCTGATGCATGGACAACAGCGATGTGCGAGTACCGTGAAGGGCTTTAAGTCCTTCCAAGAAGCTTTTCAGTGCAATGCCGGCAAACGAATGGCGCGGCGGTCGTAGACGTCCCCTCCCGCTGCCTGCCTCTACAGGAAGATGCGTTCTCAAGTGAAGCGCAGAGAAAAAGTGGGAGCCCTGAAGAGGCGTTATTTATTTCGTTAAGTACGTTAAGTATGGAAAGTATAGCTTATAATAAAATGCCATCACGATGTACTGGAGTTGAGAGTGCTCTGAAGGACAACTTCAGGGTTCAGAAAAGAACAGAATTCACGGATAGGTATTAGAGAAAGGGTTCAGGTAAATATAGAGGACAGCAATACTCAACACCGAGTGTGGCTGGAGCGTACTTTTGGGCAAGCAATGTTGTATTCAAGGCAGAGACTGAAGAATATTACTGTTTGAAGAAGACAACACCAAATTACGAAACGTTCGCTGCTGTGAACACTGGTGTTCCAGAATACACATAGCCCCAGGACAAGTATGAAGAGAAACCGCAAAAAAAAAAAACAGTGATGAATTCGTTTTTTCTCACTCAACTACCTCTTACTTACCCGAGATTGCCGCTTTTAATACAGGGCACCGTAATTTTGTGCGAATGACGAATAAATCAGAGTGGCAGCAACGGGCCAACAACCCCACTATGCAAGGATTGTACTTCGATCAATCACACACATTAAATTTTGAATTCGGGCACGAACCATGCTCAACAGGTAGGAATGAACATGGACTCTTCAGTAATAAGCATATACACATCCCCGCTTGAGGAACAGGAACACTCCCTGTGGTGATTCTGTATCAAGAACTGCGCCGAGATAGGTCGTAAAATTTTTTGCCAACATCAAGTCCGAGATCCCAAGGCAGAAAGATGTCGGAGACATCTTGAGAGAGCCCAAATGCCAGTTACGTTGCAGTTTCCAGTTTTCCTAGAGATCTCTCAACCTAGGAGCGACAAAGTGGGCGCCCACGAATCCATCTGCTATCTTGGCCAGCTCGAGCGTGCATAAATAAAATAAATACGTATATTGATAATGACGCTGTCGAGATTCGATAATTCAACACGTCATGAGCTCTAGCCACGCTTCGTGGGCACTCGATAATAATAAATCCGAAATTATGGAGCTTGAGAAGGGTGTTTATCAAAGCTCGTTGGTTGGAAAAGGTTGGAAATTTTTATTCAAAGATAGTGTGCATCCTATTTAGAAGACTATTTTTACGAATAAGTGGCATTGCAAACAGAATCGAGTCGAGAGTTGTGGGGTAATTTCTTCATGTTTAAGGGACAATGTTTAATCCTAAAGCCCATCTGCTCTCTAGATTACATGCAAACCACATGGCCTCCTTCTTGCGGTGCATCTCAAAAATAACGTTACGCTACCACTCTTCTCAGAGTTTCGCGTGTCGCAGTCAGAGACAGCGCACGTCAAGTGAACACCGTTCTCGGCACACCCAGAAATCTCATCGCTCTTGGCCGTTACATAGATCATCGCTGCGACTTCATGGTTTCATCGGGTATCTAGAGTTACGACTATTATAAAAATTGAGGTATACAAGATTTGAGTTACGCTTATCCCAATTTTTTAGCGTGGCAGCAAAGCAATATATGGCCGGTAAACCTGATTTAAGCCTCCAACACCGAATGCTTTAGCTGATGAAAATTTATCGACTACTCTGCTTTATAATGTAAATTAATTGCGTGGGTTGTGTGTTAGACATTGTGGTGCTGAACATGGCTTGATTGCGGGAAATCTGTCCTGTTCGGGCTCAAAAACAGAGGCTTTGGAAAATGAAATCCCGCAGTTGCTTACCGCAACTGAAGAACAGCCATTGGTTTCACGCGAGTTCTGACTTCTTTCTGCATGGACGGGAAACGTAACAATACAAAGTCGCACTGCCGTCATGGTGGGTGGTTAAGCCGTTTATCGCCAATAGTGTGTCGTATCGGGCCAATGGCGGAACTGTGTCTGGAAAGGAAGGAAGGAAGTGCTCGAAAACTGTGGCACACACCCACGCTGGAGGATTGGCCCAGAACTGGGCCTTCCGGACATCTCGGACTGAAGAAGACGAGCATCGAATGCATCTCAGAAAAAAACTTCTCCAGTACTAATTTTCTAGCTATCATCAGGATCAAATCACTGGTCATTTTAGCGAGATAGCGTCAAAGAGCTCGTTTCGCGGAAATTCAGGCGTCGGCGTCGTTGGTTGTGAGCGAGAAATTATCAACTTGTGCGTGACCGTAAATAGAGAACTACGGAAAAAATAATAAAAAAATGATAGGTCAGAGTGGAGATTGTAACAGTGTCATTTGGGTCCGAGTGGTGATCGACCCTGGGTCATTTGCGTGGCAACGTTAAAGTAACTTCCCCGGCTTGGAGACGCAGTGAAGGTAACACATGCTTTACAAACCGACGCGTCCTGTATGCATGCTTCACAATACAGCATGGAATATTGCAGTAATAATGCGTGGCGCAAGTGGCCATGGCCATTGGGCGTTAGAAAATATTATTATAATGAATTGATGGTTTAAATATAGTAACCCACTACAAAAGGCACGCACGCTACGGCGCCTGTTCCCTTAAGGCCCGGTAGTGGGTGCATAGCAAGTTCGAAAAGGTTTCATGCACTACATGTTCTAAGTACGCACTAGGAAGAGAATATCGCTATCGCATTCAAGTCTTAAAAGTGAAGCTTTAGGGTCATTTTTTTTTCATTTTCTTGTCGCCGATTCTACGTATTCAGGAAAAGGATATATATACTCGCGGACAACTATTATTGGCAATGAATGGAACGTTATACGGAGCCAAACTGGGCGTGTGTCACCGCTGAAGAATACAGTCATACAATGATGTCCGTATTTTCCAGGTGAAGACCATAGAAAAAAACATTACTTTATATTACGTGTGGTGTTGTTTATAAGAAGACGCAGCACACACCAACGACATATTCACAACTTATTTATTCATGCAGTGTCATTTCGCGTTTTTGCACTTGTCAAAACGTCGCTCGTTTTAAGTACACCTCACTGTCACAATGGCGTTTTCGTCTTTGGGTGAGCGCTCGTCGCCATCCAGCTATTTCGACGACTCACCGAAAATGGCTGCATAAGAAGACGCAGTAAATGGAATGCAGTGTGATTATTCGGACACAGCCGTCATTCGAAGCGCGAGCCGAACCGGACTACTTGGCTCAGGAGTACATGCGCAGTAGCTTCACCCCCGTACTTTTTTCCCCCTCACTTCCAAGAAAAGATGTTCACAGGTATAATACCGTCTCTTCGATAACTAGATCTTTCGATGACATTTGCAACGAAGCGTGCAGATACGTGGCCATTTATTTTGCGTTCATGTGTATATTGTCACGTGATTACAGAACGACCACAATGTCTGTTCACAGGAGCAGCACTGGACGTCGAGCCGAACCGAACGTTAGAGCACGAGCACACCAACCGTCCTCTTCTTTCCCACCATGGCACATACTCGCATTGGCATGGCTAAACCTCGTTCCATGCCTGTGGCATCACCCCCCCCCCCCTTTGAAAAAAAAAGTACCACCCCGATGACCAATGCCGATTAAAAGTTAAAGTAATCGCGTACACGCACAAAGACGCATGATTAAGCAGTGTCAGGTGGCTCGGGGGTAGTGTGGCTTCATCCGTGACACATGAACAATGTCGGCCTGTTGGGAACGTCGACATCGCTGAGCTGTGTCTTCAAGCAGAATTTCGTAGTTGACATCTGTGAGGCGCCGTAGTACTCTATAGGGACCGAAGTAGCGGTGAAGTAACTTTTCGGAGCGGCCCCTTTGGCGAACGGGGATCCACAGCCAGACCAGATCACCGGGTTGGTAAATGACATGGCGATGACGGGAGTTGTACCTCTGCGAGTCGATTCGTTGTTGTTTTCGGATCCGCTCGAGTGCAAGCTGGCGGGCCGCGTCGGCGAGCTGGATAAAGTCGTTAGCATCAGTAGTAATATCGGTCATGTCAGGCAACAGCATGGCATCAAGCATCGTAATTGCTTCTCGGCCGTGAAGCAACCGGAAGGGAGTGAAACCCGTAGTCTCTTGAACCGCAGTGTTGTAAGCGAACGTTACGTATGGCAAAATTGCATCCCAGTTTTTGTGATCACGGTCGACGTACATACATAGCTTGTCAGCGAGCGTCTTGTTTAATCTCTCCGACAGACCGTTGGTTTGCGGATGGTATGCGGTTGTTTTGCGATGAGCTGTTCCACTAAGTCTCGTGACGTCTTGCATCAATTGGGCTGTAAAGGCTGTTCCACGGTCAGTGATAAGAACTGTTGGCGCTCCATGGCGGAGGACGATGTTGTTGATGAAAAAATACGCAACCTCATTAGCGGTGCCTCGTTGTAGGGCTTTCGTTTCGCAGTACCTCGTTAAATAGTCAGTAGCGACTACGATCCAGCGGTTGCCATCATGTGACTTCGGGAAGGGCCCAAGCAAGTCCATGCCGATTCGTTCAAACGGTTGTGACGGGGGTGCAACAGGCTGCAATAAACCAGCAGGGCGCACAGGTGGAGCTTTACGGCGCTGGCAATGATTACACGTTTTAACGTAATGCTTGACATCCTGGGTGAGCTTTGGCCAGTAGTAGTGAGTCCGAATCCGGGCAAGGGTACGTGCGAATCCTAGGTGGCCGGAGGAAGGCTCGTCGTGGCAGGCAGATAAAATGTCAGCACGTAGCCCTGGTGGAACGACGAGGAGGTACTCAGTCGCATAAGGTTCGAACTTCTTTTTGTAGACGATGTCGTTGCGGAGACAAAATGACCCTGAACGTGCGAATGCCGATGGTGGACTCGAGCTGCGACCTTGAAGGTATTTGATAAGTTTTTGGATCTCTGAATCATTCCACTGTTGTTGGGCCAAGTCAGATTCACTGACTGCACAAAGAAAATGGCCATTGGTATCATCGTCCCTCGATGTCGTCGCGAGGGGTGCGCGCGAAAGGCAGTCGGCATCAGTGTGCCTGCGGCCCGACTTGTAGACGACTGTAACCTCAAATTCTTGAAGGCGTAAGCTCCACCTCGCGAGGCGCCCTGAAGGGTCCTTGAGATTGGCCAGCCAACAGAGGGCATGATGGTCCGTAACTACTATGAATGGGCGGCCATACAGATACGGGCGGAACTTTGTTATCGCCCAAATAACAGCAAGACATTCCTTCTCCGTGGCCGAGTAGTTAGTTTCCGCAGATGACAAAATACGGCTAGCATAAGCGATGGGGCGTTCAGCGCCGTCTTGCCACTGGACGAGGACTGCACCAAGACCGATGTAGCTTGCGTCAGTGTGAAGTTCGGTGGCGGTCTCTTCATCAAAGTGCCCTAGTAAGGGTGCACTCTGAAGGCACTGCTGAAGCTGGGAAAAAGCAGCTCTCTGCTCTGGACCCCGCACAAAAGGAGTATCCTCCTTTGTTAAACGGGTAAGGGGTTCAGCGATGTTGGCAAAGCTCTGGAAAAAGCGCCTGTAGTCGGCGCAGAGACCCGAAAACCGGCGCAAATCCCGTTTGTTCGAAGGTGGGAGAAATGCAGCAACAGCCATGGTCTTTTCTGGGTCTGGTCTAATGCCATCGTGACTGATAAAGTGGCCGAGGAACTTTAGTTCTTCGTAGCCGAAATGACACTTCTCCGGTTTTAGCGATAGGCCTGCGGATCGAATAACGACGAAGACCGACTGAAGTCGTTGTAAATGTTGTTCAAATGTTTTGGAAAAAACAACGACGTCGTCTAAATACACGAGGCAGGATTCCCACTTCAGACCGGACAGGACGGTGTCCATCATCCTTTGGAACGTTGCCGGTGCAGAGCACAATCCAAATGGTAACACTTTGATTTCGTAAAGGCCATCGGGAGTTATGAATGCTGTTTTTTTCCCTGTCACGTTCATCGACCTCGATCTGCCAGTAGCCGCTGCGTAAATCCATTGAGGAAAAATATCGGGCATGTCGAAGTCGATCCAGTGAATCATCTATGCGTGGGAGAGGGCAGACGTCTCTCTTCGTCACTTTGTTGAGCTTCCGGTAATCGACGCAAAATCGAAGAGTGCCGTCTTTCTTTTTAACAAGTACGACGGGTGACGCCCATGGACTGTTCGAGGGTTGGATGACGTCGTCGTCGAGCATCTGTTTCACTTGAAGACGTATTGCCTCTTGTTCTTTTTGCGACACGCGTTAGGCGTGCTGTCGTACAGGCCGTTCGGCAGGGTCCGTTATAATGCGGTGCTTCATGGTTGGGGTCTGCTTGATTTTGGAGGTGGACGCAAAGCAATCACTATACGTACGTAAAATCATGCGTATCTGCTGTTGCTGCGCACAGGATAGCTGGCAATTGACGTCAACTGTACTGGCTAATGCAGTGTTACCTTCGGCAGCAGTGGCAATCGGAGCGATAGTGGAACATTCTTCATCATCAATGGCTTCAAAGTTCGCGATCGCTGTTCGCTTTGCCAAGTGTTGGTACTGGCCGCTGAAATTCGTGATCAGAAGCTGAGCCCTCCGATGTTTCAGTTTGACGATAGCACGCGCGACACAAATCTGCCGAGCCAAGAGCACCGAGAGGTTAGTTTCCGCGATGCCACTACTCTTGTTGTCACAGTCGCTCTCCACAGTTACCAACATACTGGCTCGTGGCGGCAGTGCGATGGTGTCGTAAGCAATTCGAAGTGTTGTGGTCGGCGCAACTGCATCCTTTCGTAGGGCTGTATGGTCGGTAGATAACGTTATGAGCAGGTCGCGAAGGTCAATAATGGCTCCATGCTCGCGGAGAAAATCCATTCCGAGGATCAGGTTTTGGGAGCATTCGCGCAATGCAACAAAGGGAACAATGTACGTCGACTCACGAATTCGGAGGCGGGCGTCTCAAATTTGGCGTCTCAAAAATTTGGAGACGCCAAAATTTTGGTCTGTCTGTTTGTCTGTCTGTAGTGTACATTTGTCTGTTTGTCACTCCTACCGGCATCGGGTTTACTTGAAACGGCCGAACCCATCCGCAGCGACCACCAATGTTGCTCAAGCTTAAGCGTTCATGCTTGTGCAATTGTCAAATAAAAAGGAATTATTGCGCATGCTTGGGGCCCCATAACAACACGCATATATTCTGCATATGCATCTCTTATTAGAAAACGCATACATAAGTAATTTTGAGGACCGTAGCACATATCACGCTGCGCTTACCATGCAACGCTTGCACGGAACGGGGAGCCCCGCCGCGGTGGTCTAGTGGCTAAGGTTCTCGGCTGCTGACCCGAAAGTCGCGGGTTCAAATCCCGGCTGCGGCGGCTGCATTTCCGATGGAGGCAGAAATGTCGTAGGCCCATGTGCTCAGATTTGGGTGCACGTTAAAGAACCCCAGGTGGTCAAAATTTGCGGAGCCCTCCACTACGGCGTCTCTCATAAACATATGGTGGTTTTGGGACGTTAAACCCCACAAATCAATCAATCAAATCGGAACGGGGAGCGTTTCCAACGCTTTGCTAAGACGAGACGATTGTGGCACTTACCCGTCACCTCGCGTTCTACACCTTATCACCTCTGAGACGGGCCAGCACGGCCACGTGCTTTTTTTTTTTCAAAAGAAACTGCCAGATGGCGCTCACTTCTCACGTGTGACGTGACTTTATGCGCTCGTTTGCCTCCGCTGCACGCTCGAGGCACTCTAACGCAGCGCCTCCGGAATATCATTGACCGATTTTCTTGCGCAGAACATCAAATAAACGTTTGTTCACTCTCTTGACACGCAAGACTATCGTCTTTCAACGACATTTACAGAAAAAAATTGTGATAAAAAATTTTTGCATTTTTTGCCTATGCATTGCTTCTTTATGCTTGGCATGATAGGTAATATGTTAAATTATGCTCACTGTTTATATGTAATGGCACATTGTGGTTCTTAGATTTTTTGTAAATGACGTGCCCTGCTATTTATTGTAAACAATGATTAGATTTATGCCCACCCCTGTAATGGCCCAATCAGCCAACAGTACATGGAAATAAATAAATAAACAAAATAAGTCATACATTTTTTACAATATTTAAAATTTTTACTGATGTGTTGAAATATTCGTGTTGATAATGAATATGCTTACGAATATTGTGTATCTTTTTTTTTCGTTCCTCATAACGAGTGGGTACAGAAAGGGCCACGTTTTTGTGCGCGTCCCAAACACATTTTGCAACGAAAATGTAGCAGCTTGGTGTGGTAGAAACGAAGCCTGTATACGCTCATCTGAGATCTGCAAACTGGCATGGGTAATGGACAGCTTGCAAAGTGCACGTTTGTGGGCACTTCTCCGGTTGCAAAGCGTTCAGCACGCCCCAACATTACTGCAAGTTTGTATCATACTCACAAAATGTGCTTCATGTGTTCTTCTACTGTTGTTATTAAAGAATCAATACGAGTATGACGCTATTGGAATGTGACCGATACACAGGTGTGCTTGCTGGCCTTCTTTTCTTGTCTTTATATTGGATGACGCTTCATTTCTCAATCGCGCACATTTTGCTTTGAATATTGAATTTCTCTCGAGCACATTCGAAACTTGTGTTACCATTAAGTGCCTCCTCAGCTGTCTTGCTGACAACTTTACCGAACACATTGTATTACAGGAGTACTTCATTTCACTGCATTATAACCCTGCTAAACTTCGTAGTTTTTGCTATTCTGCTAAAGTAAATGATCAGCGAAAACCGTACACATCGTCAGCAGAGCAATTTTTCCTGCAAAGCGTTGCTTTTTTAGCACACCAAGGTCTTCACAACAAGGTTTTTAAATTTACGTATATAATACTTTTAATAAAGAAGCAGACCGTCTGACACTTATGTATTAATATTGAGCCTCATATGTGCGCAATATTGCCTTTTTTATCGATATTGTGCGCAAGTATGAACGCAGCCACCAGTTAAAGATGGCTGGGCATTCAGAAAGTGCTCCGAGAACACCGACGTCACACCTTTCAGCTGAATGCGCATCATGCGGACAGAATCAGTTTTTCAGTAACACCGTTATTTTGCTGAAACAAAATTAAAAACTTCGCGTGCACATAATGAAGCGTGCTTCATCAGAAGCGAGGGTACTAAATGCATATCTGAACCGTCTCTCTGTCTAAACTGAATTACGAGGTACGCAAGTTCAGCAATTTTTACACAGTTTGTTGATTTCAGTGCAAGTAATTTATAGCTTTCCTCAGACGGGCTGACTTCGACCTCTTCGGCAATTTCAGCTATACAGCTTTGCGATGGCTTAAGGTCATTTAGTTCTTGCTCCTTGATTTTTACCTCTTGATTTACTTGACAATATTCACGGATGTTTTGGTTTCCACGTATCTCCAAACAAGAAACGCTCAACCGAAATAGAAAAGTGCAACAGCGACAGAGGACACTCTTGAGGCACTCCTGATAGGACCGGTATATTGTCATTGAGTCTTTAATTTGTTATGAGTTGAGCAGAGCATTTCTCATAAGCCATGGCGACCCCGTTGTGAATGATTCCACCCACATTGATGTATTGCAACGTGGCCAGAAAAACGCCGTGGGCCACTCTGTCGACAGCTTTTCCCAAATCAAGCTGGACCATTGCTACGCACTCGAGGTTCGCGTTACAGCGCTCCAACATACTTCTAGCGACGCGACTGTTAGTGAATATTGTTCTCTTCTTTATTCCGCAACTTTGGTGAGAACCAAACATCGTGTTAATAGCAGATTGTATAGTACTTTCACGTATATTTCACACAAGCCAACTACAAACTTATCGAATATCTTGAGCTGTCTTCCTAACAACGTGTGGTATAATGCTCAGCAAAAGCTGTCATTATTTTGCTTTGGTCTGCCGACCACATGTCGTTGAACCAGGTTTACTTAATACGGTTACCTGATACGTAATCTTTCTTTTCACTGAGCGTGCGTTGTGTTGGTGCCTCCCCGTGCCATAACCGCTCGGTTCACGCCCCTTGAAAACGCTCTGAATCCATCACTTCAAGTTCATTTTTGATTATTTTCGTTTCTGTGCTAAATAACTCCGGTACAGCGCACTCGGCGTTTCGAAAGCAATCAAGCATGCTTTGATATTAGTTTTCTCTTTGTTTTGCTTTCTCGTGACGCATCACTGTTCTTTCAATCGCAAGCAGTTTGACTTCGTTTTGGAAGTTCTCCCATGCCTCCGCTAGGTTTACTTCATCTTATCCTACTGTTGCTAGTTTTTTTCATTATATATCTCACAAAGCACTAAATCCTTTAAGGTATTATAATTCGTTTTCAAAAGCTACAAGTTACACTTCGACTCATTACACTTATTCCCGGTTGTACACATCACCATTCTGTGGTCGCTATAACTCACATGTTTCACTGCATAATTCGTGACCATTGGCAAAGGATCCGCAGTCATGTATATTAGGCCTAGCCGAGCATGGCTCTGCCCTTTGAAGTGAGCATACGCAACTTTATTTACACCTAAAATATTTCCGACATCTGTTAATTCAGAATTGGACACGATCTCGTGAAGCCTCCTTGCACCGACATCTTTCCCTCTCACGTTCCGCACTCGGTCATCAGGCATGCAAACAATTAAAATCTTTTAGAAGAACCAATTTTCTCTCGGCTGTCGAAAGGGTGGGCACATACTCAAAAAATGCATTGCTTTACGGTGCGCTGTGTGGAGCATACGCACATACTATTCGCCAGCATCCATCATTTAAAGCAAAATCGCACAGTACCAGTCTTCCATTCCCGGAAGTTAACACGTGTTGTTCAATGACACTGAAATTGTTAAGCAACATTAATAAACGTCCCCCTGAGCTGCTAAGCCAATGACTCACACAGACATTACACCATGATTTCCACAAATCAGCCACTTTCGTTGTTAGCTTCTCACTTTCAATCTTTGTTTTTCGACAGCATGAATGTCTATTTCATTTTCAAGCAAAATGTAAATTAATTGAACTTGTCTCCACCGGGCCGTTAACTCACGAACATTACGCGTGGCAATACGAAGTGTTGCGTCAGGAATATTGGCCATGCAAAGAGAATGTTAACGCCCTAACGCACAACAAATTATGCTGCAGACATGCATACATCTTTCTGCTCTCGCTTCACGTATGATGCATAGTTTGTAGGCCCACCTGCTCCGTTGCGGACGAACACAGGGGTCAGGAAGTTCCGCCTGTAGGCAAACCACAACAACATGCTCCCGGTTTCAGTGTTGCACGTCTATGAAGGGTAACTTTCGACGGTGGACCCTCGTACCTACCGTCATCGCCTTCCCGTCCATCTGGGTCTCTTCGAGGTATACCCGCGGTTAAGTCCATGCCTTCAACGGGCCCTTCAGCCGCGTCAACTCCATAGGAGCTTCGAAGTGCCATCCCTCGAGTGGCCACCACCTCTGGACGTACCGAGGTGACCTCCGCTGCCAACTCGGCTTCATCTTTATGTCTTGAGTTTCGTCTTTTTTGCTGCTGGGCTGACATTCATCACAAGCCTTCAGGTCGGACCTCTCCTGCACAGCAGGTGAGTCGCTATTCCCTCTAGAAGTTGCTTCCGCGTCGGCTTGGTTCATTATATGTTCCTCTTTGGCGTCGTCCCGACAAGAGCCGGTCACGTTGGCGTAGCTCCTCACGCACTGGGTCACTTCTTGGCCGTGACAACGACAGAGCCCACAAGGTGCAACACGGTACTCGCGCTTAATATGGCTGGTACCGTGCACCGGGGGCAGAACGAGGCTCCGCCAGGCACGAACACGCAGCTGGGGCGGCAAGTATTCAATGGTCATGCCAGCTTCCGAGCGCAACGAAACCAGCCTAGTGAAGAGCCTTTGTGCACGCCCCGTTTCTCTGCATATCTCAGTCATGGTGCCGTAATGCGATAAGGTTGTTCGAACATTATCGTCAGGCGTCGTGTGTGGGAAGCAGACAGTATATCTTCCTCCTAATGTCTTGGTGGCACTAAAGTCCCTAATATAGAGAAAGTACCAGCACTCTCCTCCATATTCTTACCAAAGGTCGTACCCTCCTCTCCCAAGTGTCCGAAGCCTTATCTATATCCTCTCCCGAACTGCCACCGTGCGGGTGCCGGCCCTATAACTCAACTCGCGCTACTGTCAAATCAAGAATGTTATTTCACGCTGATAACACGCGCGATGCTCGTGGCGGCCCGAGAGGCGAGAGGTGGGAAAGAATGGTGCGTGGTACGGCGCCTCGGTTAAAAGGATTGCGGTATTTTCCTAAAAATGAAATATCCAGGGGCTTTAGGTGGCAGGATTTGATGGCGACGCACCTGTGGTCTTCAACACTAACCATTTTTGCAGACAAAAGCTTCTTTCTTTCCTTCTTCGTCGTCAAATGTTATTGCCCAAACGTGGTTCATCTGATACACTCCTAGAACCATCCCATCCAGCATCAGCTTAAGACGATCGAGCGCATCGCGAAGATACTATACTAGGGAGGGGCGAGCCTTTGAATCACTATGCAAAAATACAGTATTGCAAACAGTTGTATACTTGACGGAAGCTCGGGCAAAACGAGCTGATAATCATGGGTTGACCATTCCGGTAGCCTGATAATGCAGCCCCCCTGGGCTGCACTAACCGCTCCAGAGGAACACAACATCCCGCGTCCTCGCCAAACAATAGCCAGAAGTGGAACCCTACGCCCCCGATGCAGAACTGAAGATTATGCTTAAAAGCTGATCGGTAATTACGTGACGAAACTTCTTCAGAAAGAGGAAAGCCGCGTCAGCTGAGAAGTGATTTTCTCGCGTCGACGGCTGCTTGTATCGCGCGCTGTTTCGTTTTATAAAACAAGCAAAACATGACCTGCTAAAGCAATGAATATAAAAAAAGGACTGGCGGTGCTAGGTTTCGATCCCAGTACCTCTCGCATGCTAAGCGAGCGCTTTACCATCTGAGCTACACCCCCGATGGAGAGTCCATAGTTATGCTCACAAGCTGATCGGTAATTACGTGACGAATATTTTGACGAAAGAGGAAAGCCGTGTCAACTGAGAACTGGTTTTCTCGCGTCGACGGCTGCTTGTATCGCGCGCTGTTTCGTTTTATAAAACAAGCGAAACATGACCTGCTAAAGCAATGATTAAAAAAAAAGGACTGGAGGTGCTGGGTATCGGTCCCAGTACCTCTCGCATGCTAAGCGAGCGCTCTATCATCTGAGCTACACTCCCGATGGAGTGTTCACAGTTATGCTCACAAGCTGATCGGTAATTACGTGAAGAATATTTTGGCGAAAGAGGAAAGCCGTGTCAACTGAGAACTGGTTTTCTCCGTCGACGGCTGCTTGTATCGCGCGCTGTTTCGTTTTATAAAACAAGCGAAACATGACCTGCTAAAGCAATGAATATAAAAAAAGGACTGGCGGTGCTAGGTTTCGATCCCAGTACCTCTTCCATGCTAAGCGAGCGCTCTACCATCTGAGCTACACCCCCGATGGAGAGTTCATAGTTATGCTCACAAGCTGATCGGTAATTACGTGACGAATATTTTGACGAAAGAGGAAAGCCGTGTCAACTGAGAACTGGTTTTCTCGCGTCGACGCTGCTTCTATCGCGCGCTGTTTTGTTTTATAAAACAAGCGAAACATGACCTGCCAAAGCAATGATTAAAAAAAAAGGACTGGAGGTGCTGGGTATCGGTCCAAGTACCTCTCGCATGCTAAGCGAGCGCTCTATCATCTGAGCTACGCTCCCGATGGAGTGTTCACAGTTATGCTCACAAGCTGATCGGTAATTACGTGACGAATATTTCGGAGAAAGAGGAAAGCCGTGTCAGCTGAGAAGTGATTTTTTCGCGTCGACGGCTGCTTGTATCGCGCGCTGTTTTGTTTTATAAATCAAGCAAAACATGACCTGACAAAGCAATGAATAAAAAGAAGGACTGGAGGTGCTGGGTATCGATACCAGTACCTCTCGCATGCTAAGCGAGCGCTATATCATCTGAGCTATACCCCCGATAGAGAGTCCATAGTTATGCTCACAAGCTGATCGGTAATTACGTGACGAATATTTCGGAGAAAGAGGAAAGCCGCGTCAGCTGAGAAGTGATTTTTTCGCGTCGACGGCTGCTTGTATCGCGCGCTGTTTTGTTTTAATAAACAAGCAAAACATGACCTGACAAAGCAATGAATAAAAAGAAGGACTGGAGGTGCTGGGTATCGATCCCAGTACCTCTCGCATGCTAAGCGAGCGCTCTACCATCTGAGCTACACTCCCGATGGAGTGTTCACAGTTATGCTCACAAGCTGATCGGTAATTACGTGACGAATATTTCGGAGAAAGAGGAAAGCTGCGTCAACTGAGAAGTGATTTTTTCGCGTCGACGGCTGCTTGTATCGCGCGCTGTTTTGTTTTATAAATCAAGCAAAACATGACCTGACAAAGCAATGAATAAAAAGAAGGACTGGAGGTGCTGGGTATCGGTCCCAGTACCTCTCGCATGCTAAGCGAGCGCTCTATCATCTGAGCTACACTCCCGATGGAGAGTCCATAGTTATGCTCACAAGCTGAAAGGTAATTACGTGACGAATATTTCGGAGAAAGAGGAAAGCCGCGTCAACTGAGAAGTGATTTTTTCACGTCGACGGCTGCTTGCATCGCGCGCTGTTTTGTTTTATAAATCAAGCAAAACATGACCTGACAAAGCAATGAATTAAAAAAAGAAAGAAAAAGATTGGAGGTGCTGGGTATCGGTCCCAGTACCTCTCGCATGCTAAGCGAGCGCTCTATCATCTGAGCTACACTCCCGATGGAGAGTCCATAGTTATGCTCACAAGCTGAAAGGTAATTACGTGACGAATATTTCGGAGAAAGAGGAAAGCCGCGTCAACTGAGAAGTGATTTTTTCACGTCGACGGCTGCTTGCATCGCGCGCTGTTTTGTTTTATAAATCAAGCAAAACATGACCTGACAAAGCAATGAATTAAAAAAAGAAAAAAAAAGATTGGAGGTGCTGGGTATCGATACCAGTACCTCTCGCATGCTAAGCGAGCGCTCTATCATCTGAGCTATACCCCCGATGGGGAGTCCATAGTTATGCTCACAAGCCTGATCGGTAATTACGTGACGAATATTTCGGAGAAAGAGGAAAGCCGTGTCAGCTGAGAAGTGATTTTTTCGCGTCGACGGCTGCTTGTATCGCGCGCTGTTTTGTTTTATAAATCAAGCAAAACATGACCTGACAAAGCAATGAATAAAAAGAAGGACTGGAGGTGCTGGGTATCGGTCCCAGTACCTCTCGCATGCTAAGCGAGCGCTCTATCATCTGAGCTACACTCCCGATGGAGAGTCCATAGTTATGCTCACAAGCTGATCGGTAATTACGTGACGAATATTTCGGAGAAAGAGGAAAGCCGCGTCAGCTAAGAAGTGATTTTTTCGCGTCGACGCCTGCTTGTATCGCGCGCTGTTTTGTTTTATAAATCAAGCAAAACATGACCTGACAAAGCAATGAATAAAAAGAAGGACTGGAGGTGCTGGGTATCGATACCAGTACCTCTCGCATGCTAAGCGAGCGCTCTATCATCTGAGCTACACTCCCGATGGAGAGTCCATAGTTATGCTCACAAGCTGATCGGTAGTTACGTGACGAATATTTCGGAGAAAGAGGAAAGCCGCGTCAGCTGAGAAGTGATTTTTTCGCGTCGACGGCTGCTTGTATCGCGCGCTGTTTTGTTTTATAAATCAAGCAAAACATGACCTGACAAAGCAATGAATAAAAAGAAGGACTGGAGGTGCTGGGTATCGATACCAGTACCTCTCGCATGCTAAGCGAGCGCTCTATCATCTGAGCTATACCCCCGATGGAGAGTCCATAGTTATGCTCACAAGCTGATCGGTAATTACGTGACGAATATTTCGGAGAAAGAGGAAAGCCGCGTCAGCTGAGAAGTGATTTTTTCGCGTCGACGGCTGCTTGTATCGCGCGCTGTTTTGTTTTATAAATCAAGCAAAACATGACCTGACAAAGCAACGAATAAAAAGAAGGACTGGAGGTGCTGGGTATCGATCCCAGTACCTCTCGCATGCTAAGCGAGCGCTCTATCATCTGAGCTACACTCCCGATGGAGAGTCCATAGTTATGCTCACAAGCTGATCAGTAATTACGTGACGAATATTTCGGAGAAAGAGGACAGCCGCGTCAGCTGAGAAGTGATTTTTTCGCGTCGACGGCTGCTTGTATCGCGCGCTGTTTTGTTTTATAAATCAAGCAAAACATGACCTGACAAAGCAATGAATAAAAAGAAGGACTGGAGGTGCTGGGTATCGATCCCAGTACCTCTCGCATGCTAAGCGAGCGCTCTACCATCTGAGCTACACTCCCGATGGAGTGTTCACAGTTAAGCTCACAAGCTGATCGGTAATTACGTGACGAATATTTCGGAGAAAGAGGAAAGCCGCGTCAACTCAGAACTGGTTTTCTCGCGTCGACGGCTGCTTGTATCGCGCGCTGTTTTGTTTTATAAATCAAGCAAAACATGACCTGCCAAAGCAATGAATAAAAAAAAGGACTGGAGGTGCTGCGTATCGATCCCAGTACCTCTCGCATGCTAAGCGAGCGCTCTACCATCTGAGCTACACCCCCGATGGAGAGTCCATAGTTATGCTCACAAGCTGATCGGTAATTACGTGACGAATATTTTGGAGAAAGAGGAAAGCCGCGTCTACTGAGAACTGGTTTCCTCGCGTCAACGGCCGCTTGTATCGCGCGCTGTTTTGTTTTATAAAACAAGCGAAACAAGACCTGCCAAAGCACTGAATGAAAAAAATGAACTGGAGGTGCTGGGAATCGATCCCAGTACCTCTCGCATGCTAAGCGAGCGCTCTACCATCTGAGCTACACCCCCGATGAAGCGTCCATAGTTATGCTCACAAGCTGATCGGCAAAACGTGACAAATATTTTGGAGAAAGAGGAAAGCCACGTCAACTGCGAACTGGTTTTTTCGCGTCGAAGGCTGCTTGTATTGCGCGCTGTTTTGTTTTATAAAACAAGCGAAACATGACCTGCCAAAGCAATGAATAAAAAAAAGGACTGGAGGTGCTGGGTATCGATCCCAGTACCTCTCGCATGCTAAGTGAGTGCTGTACCATCTGAGCTACACCCCCGATGGAGAGTTCATAGTTATGCTCACAAGCTGATCGGTAATTACGTGACGAATATTTTGACGAAAGAGGAAAGCCGTGTCAACTGAGAACTGGTTTTCTCGCGTCGACGCTGCTTCTATCGCGCGCTGTTTTGTTTTATAAAACAAGCGAAACATGACCTGCCAAAGCAATGATTAAAAAAAAAAGGACTGGAGGTGCTGGGTATCGGTCCAAGTACCTCTCGCATGCTAAGCGAGCGCTCTATCATCTGAGCTACGCTCCCGATGGAGTGTTCACAGTTATGCTCACAAGCTGATCGGTAATTACGTGAAGAATATTTTGGCGAAAGAGGAAAGCCGTGTCAACTGAGAACTGGTTTTCTCGCGTCGACGGCTGCTTGTATCGCTCGCTGTTTTGTTTTATAAAACAAGCGAAACATGACCTGCCAGAGCAATGAATAAAAAAAAAAGATTGGAGGTGCTGGGTATCGATACCAGTACCTCTCGCATGCTAAGCGAGCGCTCTATCATCTGAGCTACACTCCCGATGGAGAGTCCATAGTTATGCTCACAAGCTGATCGGTAATTACGTGACGAATATTTCGGAGAAAGAGGAAAGCCGCGTCAGCTGAGAAGTGATTTTTTCGCGTCGACGGCTGCTTGTATCGCGCGCTGTTTTGTTTTATAAATCAAGCAAAACATGACCTGACAAAGCAATGAATAAAAAGAAGGACTGGAGGTGCTGGGTATCGATACCAGTACCTCTCGCATGCTAAGCGAGCGCTCTATCATCTGAGCTATACCCCCGATAGAGAGTCCATAGTTATGCTCACAAGCTGATCGGTAATTACGTGACGAATATTTCGGAGAAAGAGGAAAGCCGCGTCAGCTGAGAAGTGATTTTTTCGCGTCGACGGCTGCTTGTATCGCGCGCTGTTTTGTTTTAATAAACAAGCAAAACATGACCTGACAAAGCAATGAATAAAAAGAAGGACTGGAGGTGCTGGGTATCGATCCCAGTACCTCTCGCATGCTAAGCGAGCGCTCTACCATCTGAGCTACACTCCCGATGGAGTGTTCACAGTTATGCTCACAAGCTGATCGGTAATTACGTGACGAATATTTCGGAGAAAGAGGAAAGCTGCGTCAACTGAGAAGTGATTTTTTCGCGTCGACGGCTGCTTGTATCGCGCGCTGTTTTGTTTTATAAATCAAGCAAAACATGACCTGACAAAGCAATGAATAAAAAGAAGGACTGGAGGTGCTGGGTATCGGTCCCAGTACCTCTCGCATGCTAAGCGAGCGCTCTATCATCTGAGCTACACTCCCGATGGAGAGTCCATAGTTATGCTCACAAGCTGATAGGTAATTACGTGACGAATATTTCGGAGAAAGAGGAAAGCCGCGTCAACTGAGAAGTGATTTTTTCACGTCGACGGCTGCTTGCATCGCGCGCTGTTTTGTTTTATAAATCAAGCAAAACATGACCTGACAAAGCAATGAATTAAAAAAAGAAAAAAAAAGATTGGAGGTGCTGGGTATCGATACCAGTACCTCTCGCATGCTAAGCGAGCGCTCTATCATCTGAGCTATACCCCCGATGGGGAGTCCATAGTTATGCTCACAAGCTGATCGGTAATTACGTGACGAATATTTCGGAGAAAGAGGAAAGCCGTGTCAGCTGAGAAGTGATTTTTTCGCGTCGACGGCTGCTTGTATCGCGCGCTGTTTTGTTTTATAAATCAAGCAAAACATGACCTGACAAAGCAATGAATAAAAGAAGGACTGGAGGTGCTGGGTATCGGTCCCAGTACCTCTCGCATGCTAAGCGAGCGCTCTATCATCTGAGCTACACTCCCGATGGAGAGTCCATAGTTATGCTCACAAGCTGATCGGTAATTACGTGACGAATATTTTGACGAAAGAGGAAAGCCGTGTCAACTGAGAACTGGTTTTCTCGCGTCGACGGCTGCTTGTATCGCGCGCTGTTTTGTTTTATAAATCAAGCAAAACATGACCTGACAAAGCAATGAATGAAAAGAAGGACTGGAGGTGCTGGGTATCGATACCAGTACCTCTCGCATGCTAAGCGAGCGCTCTATCATCTGAGCTACACTCCCGATGGAGAGTCCATAGTTATGCTCACAAGCTGATCGGTAATTACGTGACGAATATTTCGGAGAAAGAGGAAAGCCGCGTCAGCTGAGAAGTGATTTTTTCGCGTCGACGGCTGCTTGTATCGCGCGCTGTTTTGTTTTATAAATCAAGCAAAACATGACCTGACAAAGCAATGAATAAAAAGAAGGACTGGAGGTGCTGGGTATCGGTCCCAGTACCTCTCGCATGCTAAGCGAGCGCTCTATCATCTGAGCTACACTCCCGATGGAGAGTCCATAGTTATGCTCACAAGCTGATCGGTAATTACGTGACGAATATTTCGGAGAAAGAGGAAAGCCGCGTCAGCTGAGAAGTGATTTTTTCGCGTCGACGGCTGCTTGTATCGCGCGCTGTTTTGTTTTATAAATCAAGCAAAACATGACCTGACAAGCAATGAATAAAAAGAAGGACTGGAGGTGCTGGGTATCGATCCCAGTACCTCTCGCATGCTAAGCGAGCGCTCTATCATCTGAGCTACACTCCCGATGGAGAGTCCATAGTTATGCTCACAAGCTGATCGGTAATTACGTGACGAATATTTCGGAGAAAGAGGAAAGCCGCGTCAAGCTGAGAAGTGATTTTTTCGCGTCGACGGCTGCTTGTATCGCGCGCTGTTTTGTTTTATAAATCAAGCAAAACATGACCTGACAAAGCAATGAATAAAAAGAAGGACTGGAGGTGCTGGGTATCGATCCCAGTACCTCTCGCATGCTAAGCGAGCGCTCTATCATCTGAGCTATACCCCCGATGGAGAGTCCATAGTTATGCTCACAAGCTGATCGGTAATTACGTGACGAATATTTCGGAGAAAGAGGAAAGCCGCGTCAGCTGAGAAGTGATTTTTTCGCGTCGACGGCTGCTTGTATCGCGCGCTGTTTTGTTTTATAAATCAAGCAAAACATGACCTGACAAAGCAATGAATAAAAAGAAGGACTGGAGGTGCTGGGTATCGATCCCAGTACCTCTCGCATGCTAAGCGAGCGCTCTATCATCTGAGCTACACCCCCGATGGAGAGTCCATAGTTATGCTCACAAGCTGATCGGTAATTACGTGACGAATATTTCGGAGAAAGAGGAAAGCCGCGTCAGCTGAGAAGTGATTTTTTCGCGTCGACGGCTGCTTGTATCGCGCGCTGTTTTGTTTTATAAATCAAGCGAAAACATGACCTGACAAAGCAATGAATAAAAAGAAGGACTGGAGGTGCTGGGTATCGATCCCAGTACCTCTCGCATGCTAAGCGAGCGCTCTACCATCTGAGCTACACTCCCGATGGAGAGTCCATAGTTATGCTCACAAGCTGATCGGTAATTACGTGACGAATATTTCGGAGAAAGAGGAAAGCCGCGTCAGCTGAGAAGTGATTTTTTCGCGTCGACGGCTGCTTGTATCGCGCGCTGTTTTGTTTTATAAATCAAGCAAAACATGACCTGACAAAGCAATGAATAAAAAGAAGGACTGGAGGTGCTGGGTATCGATCCCAGTACCTCTCGCATGCTAAGCGAGCGCTCTATCCATCTGAGCTACACCCCCGATGGAGAGTCCATAGTTATGCTCACAAGCTGATCGGTAATTACGTGACGAATATTTTGGAGAAAGAGGAAAGCCGCGTCAACTGAGAACTGGTTTTCTCGCGTCGACGGCTGCTTGTATCGCGCGCTGTTTTGTTTTATAAAACAAGCGAAACATGACCTGCCAAAGCAATGAATAAAAAAAGGACTGGAGGTGCTGGGTATCGATCCCAGTACCTCTCGCATGCTAAGCGAGCGCTCTACCATCTGAGCTACACCCCCGATGGAGAGTCCATAGTTATGCTCACAAGCTGATCGGTAATTACGTGACGAATATTTTGGAGAAAGAGGAAAGCCGCGTCAACTGAGAACTGGTTTTTCTCGCGTCGAACGGCTGCTTGTATCGCGCGCTGTTTTGTTTTATAAATCAAGCGAAAACATGACCTGCCAAAGCAATGAATAAAAAAAAGGACTGGAGGTGCTGGGTATCGATCCCAGTACCTCTCGCATGCTAAGCGAGCGCTCTACCATCTGAGCTACACCCCCGATGGAGAGTCCATAGTTATGCTCACAAGCTGATCGGTAATTACGTGACGAATATTTTGGAGAAAGAGGAAAGCCGCGTCTACTGAGAACTGGTTTTCTCGCGTCGAACGGCTGCTTGTATCGCGCGCTGTTTTGTTTTATAAAACAAGCGAAACATGACCTGCCAAAGCACTGAATAAAAAAATGACTGGAGGTGCTGGGTATCGATCCCAGTACCTCTCGCATGCTAAGCGAGCGCTCTACCATCTGAGCTACACCCCGATGGAGCGTCCATAGTTATGCTCACAAGCTGATCGGCAATTACGTGACAAATATTTTGGAGAAAGAGGAAAGCCACGTCAACTGCGAACTGGTTTTTTCGCGTCGAAGGCTGCTTGTATTGCGCGCTGTTTTGTTTTATAAAACAAGCGAAACATGACCTGCCAAAGCAATGAATAAAAAAAAGGACTGGAGGTGCTGGGTATCGATCCCAGTACCTCTCGCATGCTAAGTGAGCGCTGTACCATCTGAGCTACACCCCCGATGGAAGAGTCCATAGTTATGCTCACAAGCTGATCGGCAATTACGTGACAAATATTTTGGAGAAAGAGGAAAGCCACGTCAACTGCGAACTGGTTTTTTCGCGTCGAAGGCTGCTTGTATTGCGCGCTGTTTTGTTTTATAAATCAAGCGAAACATGACCTGACAAAGCAATGAATAAAAAAGAAGGACTGGAGGTGCTGGGTATCGATCCCAGTACCTCTTCGCATGCTAAGCGAGCGCTCTATCCATCTGAGCTACACCCCCGATGGAGAGTCCATAGTTATGCTCACAAGCTGATCGGTAATTACGTGACGAATATTTCGGAGAAAGAGGAAAGCCGCGTCACTGAGAACTGATTTTTCTCGCGTCGAACGGCTGCTTGTATCGCGCGCTGTTTTGTTTTATAAACAAGCGAAACATGACCGGCCAAAGCAATGAATGAAAAAAATGAACTGGAGGTGCTGGGTATCGATCCCAGTACCTCTCGCATGCTAAGCGAGCGCTCTACCATCTGAGCTACACCCCCGATGGAGAGTCCATAGTTATGCTCACAAGCTGATCGGTAATTACGTGACGAATATTTTGGAGAAAGAGGAAAGCCGCGTCACTGAGAACTGGTTTTCTCGCGTCAACGGCTGCTTGTATCGCGCGCTGTTTTGTTTTATAAATCAAGCGAAACATGACCTGCCAAAGCACTGAATGAAAAAAATGAACTGGAGGTGCTGGGGATCGATCCCAGTACCTCTCGCATGCTAAGCGAGCGCTCTATCCATCTGAGCTACACCCCCGATGGAGAGTCCATAGTTATGCTCACAAGCTGATCGGTAATTACGTGACGAATATTTTGGAGAAAGAGGAAAGCCGCGTCAACTGAGAACTGGTTTTTTCGCGTCGAACGGCTGCTTGTATCGCGCGCTGTTTTGTTTTATAAACAAGCGAAACATGACCTGCCAAAGCAATGAATAAAAAAAAGGACTGGAGGTGCTGGGTATCGATCCCAGTACCTCTCGCATGCTAAGCGAGCGCTCTACCATCTGAGCTACACCCCCGATGGAGAGTCCATAGTTATGCTCACAAGCTGATCGGTAATTACGTGACGAATATTTTGGAGAAAGAGGAAAGCCGCGTCAACTGAGAACTGTTTTTCTCGCGTCAACGGCTGCTTGTATCGCGCGCTGTTTTGTTTTATAAAACAAGCGAAACATGACCTGCCAAAGCACTGAATGAAAAAAATGAACTGGAGGTGCTGGGTATCGATCCCAGTACCTCTCGCATGCTAAGCGAGCGCTCTACCATCTGAGCTACACCCCCGATGAGAGTCCATAGTTATGCTCACAAGCTGATCGGTAATTACGTGACGAATATTTTGGAGAAAGAGGAAAGCCGCGTCAACTGAGAACTGGTTTTTCTCGCGTCGACGGCTGCTTGTATCGCGCGCTGTTTTGTTTTATAAACAAGCGAAAACATGACCTGCCAAAGCAATGAATAAAAAAAGGACTGGAGGTGCTGGGTATCGATCCCAGTACCTCTCGCATGCTAAGCGAGCGCTCTACCATCTGAGCTACACCCCCGATGGAGAGTCCATAGTTATGCTCACAAGCTGATCGGTAATTACGTGACGAATATTTGGAGAAAGAGGAAAGCCGCGTCAACTGAGAACTGGTTTTTCGCGTCGAACGGCTGCTTGTATCGCGCGCTGTTTTGTTTATAAACAAGCGAAACATGACCTGACAAAGCAATGAATAAAAAAAAGGACTGGAGGTGCTGGGTATCGATCCCAGTACCTCTCGCATGCTAAGCGAGCGCTCTATCATCTGAGCTACACCCCCGATGGAGAGTCCATAGTTATGCTCACAAGCTGATCGGTAATTACGTGACGAATATTTTGGAGAAAGAGGAAAGCCGCGTCAACTGAGAACTCGTTTTCTCGCGTCAACGGCTGCTTGTATCGCGCGCTGTTTTGTTTTATAAATCAAGCGAAACATGACCTGCCAAAGCACTGAATGAAAAAAATGAACTGGAGGTGCTGGGAATCGATCCCAGTACCTCTCGCATGCTAAGCGAGCGCTCTACCATCTGAGCTACACCCCCGATGGAGAGTCCATAGTTATGCTCACAAGCTGATCGGTAATTACGTGACGAATATTTCGGAGAAAGAGGAAAGCCGCGTCTACTGAGAAGTGGTTTTCTCGCGTCGAACGGCTGCTTGTATCGCGCGCTGTTTTGTTTTATAAAACAAGCGAAACATGACCTGCCAAAGCACTGAATGAAAAAAATGAACTGGAGGTGCTGGGTATCGATCCCAGTACCTCTCGCATGCTAAGCGAGCGCTCTACCATCTGAGCTACACCCCCGATGGAGAGTCCATAGTTATGCTCACAAGCTGATCGGTAATTACGTGACGAATATTTTGGAGAAAGAGGAAAGCCAGCGTCAACTGAGAACTGGTTTTCTCGCGTCGACGGCTGCTTGTATCGCGCGCTGTTTTGTTTTATAAAACAAGCGAAACATGACCTGCCAAAGCAATGAATAAAAAAAAGGACTGGAGGTGCTGGGTATCGATCCCAGTACCTCTCGCATGCTAAGCGAGCGCTCTACCATCTGAGCTACACCCCCGATGGAGAGTCCATAGTTATGCTCACAAGCTGATCGGTAATTACGTGACGAATATTTTGGAGAAAGAGGAAAGCCGCGTCAACTGAGAACTGGTTTCCTCGCATCCACGGCTGCTTGTATCGCGCGCTGTTTTGTTTTATAAATCAAGCAAAACATGACCTGTCAAAGCAATGAATAAAAAAAAGGACTGGAGGTGCTGGGTATCGATCCCAGTACCTCTCGCATGCTAAGCGAGCGCTCTACCATCTGAGCTACACCCCCGATGGAGAGTCCATAGTTATGCTCACAAGCTGATCGGTAATTACGTGACGAATATTTCGGAGAAAGAGGAAAGCCGCGTCAGCTGAGAACGTGATTTTTCTCGCGTCGACGGCTGCTTGTATCGCGCGCTGTTTTGTTTTATAAATCAAGCAAAACATGACCTGACAAAGCAATGAATAAAAAAAGGACTGGAGGTGCTGGGTATCGATCCCAGTACCTCTCGCATGCTAAGCGAGCGCTCTATCATCTGAGCTACTACCCCCGATGGAGAGTCCATAGTTATGCTCACAAGCTGATCGGTAATTACGTGACGAATATTTCGGAGAAAGAGGAAAGCCGCGTCAGCTGAGAAGTGATTTTTTCGCGTCGACGGCTGCTTGTATCGCGCGCTGTTTTGTTTTATAAAATCAAGCAAAACATGACCTGACAAAGCAATGAATAAAAAGAAGGACTGGAGGTGCTGGGTATCGATCCCAGTACCTCTCGCATGCTAAGCGAGCGCTCTATCATCTGAGCTACACTCCCCGATGGAGAGTCCATAGTTATGCTCACAAGCTGATCGGTAATTACGTGACGAATATTTCGGAGAAAGAGGAAAGCCGCGTCAGCTGAGAAGTGATTTTTTCGCGTCGACGGCTGCTTGTATCGCGCGCTGTTTTGTTTTATAAATCAAGCAAACATGACCTGACAAAGCAATGAATAAAAAGAAGGACTGGAGGTGCTGGGTATCGATACCAGTACCTCTCGCATGCTAAGCGAGCGCTCTATCATCTGAGCTACACTCCCGATGGAGAGTCCATAGTTATGCTCACAAGCTGATCGGTAATTACGTGACGAATATTTCGGAGAAAGAGGAAAGCCGCGTCAGCTGAGAAGTGATTTTTTCGCGTCGACGGCTGCTTGTATCGCGCGCTGTTTTGTTTTATAAATCAAGCAAAACATGACCTGACAAAGCAATGAATAAGAAGAAGGACTGGAGGTGCTGGGTATCGATACCAGTACCTCTCGCATGCTAAGCGAGCGCTCTATCATCTGAGCTATACCCCCGATGGAGAGTCCATAGTTATGCTCACAAGCTGATCGGTAATTACGTGACGAATATTTCGGAGAAAGAGGAAAGCCGCGTCAGCTGAGAAGTGATTTTTTCGCGTCGACGGCTGCTTGTATCGCGCGCTGTTTTGTTTTATAAATCAAGCAAAACATGACCTGACAAAGCAATGAATAAAAAGAAGGACTGGAGGTGCTGGGTATCGATACCAGTACCTCTCGCATGCTAAGCGAGCGCTCTATCATCTGAGCTACACTCCCGATGGAGTGTTCACAGTTAAGCTCACAAGCTGATCGGTAATTACGTGACGAATATTTCGGAGAAAGAGGAAAGCCGCGTCAACTCAGAACTGGTTTTCTCGCGTCGACGGCTGCTTGTATCGCGCGCTGTTTTGTTTTATAAATCAAGCAAAACATGACCTGCCAAAGCAACGAATAAAAAAAAAGGACTGGAGGTGCTGCGTATCGATCCCAGTACCTCTCGCATGCTAAGCGAGCGCTCTACCATCTGAGCTACACCCCCGATGGAGAGTCCATAGTTATGCTCACAAGCTGATCGGTAATTACGTGACGAATATTTTGGAGAAAGAGGAAAGCCGCGTCTACTGAGAACTGGTTTCCTCGCGTCAACGGCTGCTTGTATCTCGCGCTGTTTTGTTTTATAAAACAAGCGAAACATGACCTGCCAAAGCACTGAATGAAAAAAATGAACTGGAGGTGCTGGGAATCGATCCCAGTACCTCTCGCATGCTAAGCGAGCGCTCTACCATCTGAGCTACACCCCCGATGAAGAGTCCATAGTTATGCTCACAAGCTGATCGGCAATTACGTGACAAATATTTTGGAGAAAGAGGAAAGCCACGTCAACTGCGAACTGGTTTTTTCGCGTCGAAGGCTGCTTGTATTGCGCGCTGTTTTGTTTTATAAAACAAGCGAAACATGACCTGCCAAAGCAATGAATAAAAAAAAGGACTGGAGGTGCTGGGTATCGATCCCAGTACCTCTCGCATGCTAAGTGAGCGCTGTACCATCTGAGCTACACCCCCGATGGAGAGTCCATAGTTATGCTCACAAGCTGATCGGTAATTACGTGGAGAATATTTTGGAGAAAGAGGAAAGCCGCGTCAACTGAGAACTGGTTTTCTCGCGTCAACGGCTGCTTGTATCGCGCGCTGTTTTGTTTTATAAAACAAGCGAAACATGACCGGCCAAAGCACTGAATGAAAAAAATGAACTGGAGGTGCTGGGAATCGATCCCAGTACCTCTCGCATGCTAAGCGAGCGCTTTACCATCTGAGCTACACCCCCGATGGAGAGTCCATAGTTATGCTCACAAGCTGATCGGTAATTACGTGACGAATATTTCGGAGAAAGAGGAAAGCCGCGTCAGCTGAGAAGTGATTTTTTCGTGTCGACGGCTGCTTGTATCGCGCGCTGTTTTGTTTTATAAATCAAGCAAAACATGACCTGACAAAGCAATGAATAAAAAGAAGGACTGGAGGTGCTGGGTATCGATCCCAGTACCTCTCGCATGCTAAGCGAGCGCTCTATCATCTGAGCTACACTCCCGATGGAGAGTCCATAGTTATGCTCACAAGCTGATCGGTAATTACGTGACGAATATTTCGGAGAAAGAGGAAAGCCGCGTCAGCTGAGAAGTGATTTTTTCGCGTCGACGGCTGCTTGTATCGCGCGCTGTTTTGTTTTATAAATCAAGCAAAACATGACCGGCCAAAGCACTGAATGAAAAAAATGAACTGGAGGTGCTGGGAATCGATCCCAGTACCTCTTGCATGCTAAGCGAGCGCTCTACCATCTGAGCTACACCCCCGATGGAGAGTTTATAGTTATGCTCACAAGCTGATCGGTAATTACGTGACGAATATTTTGGAGAAAGAGGAAAGCCGCGTCTACTGAGAACTGGTTTTCTCGCGTCAACGGCTGCTTGTATCGCGCGCTGTTTTGTTTTATAAAACAAGCGAAACATGACCTGCCAAAGCACTGAATGAAAAAAATGAACTGGAGGTGCTGGGGATCGATCCCAGTACCTCTCGCATGCTAAGCGAGCGCTCTACCATCTGAGCTACACCCCCGATGGAGAGTCCATAGTTATGCTCACAAGCTGATCGGCAATTACGTGACAAATATTTTGGAGAAAGAGGAAAGCCTCGTCAACTGCGAACTGGTTTTTTCGCGTCGAAGGCTGCTTGTATTGCGCGCTGTTTTGTTTTATAAAACAAGCGAAACATGACCTGCCAAAGCAATGAATAAAAAAAAGGACTGGAGGTGCTGGGTATCGATCCCAGTACCTCTCGCATGCTAAGTGAGCGCTGTACCATCTGAGCTACACCCCCGATGGAGAGTCCATAGTTATGCTCACAAGCTGATCGGTAATTACGTGGAGAATATTTTGGAGAAAGAGGAAAGCCGCGTCAACTGAGAACTCGTTTTCTCGCGTCAAAGGCTGCTTGTATCGCGCGCTGTTTTGTTTTATAAAACAAGCGAAACATGACCGGCCAAAGCACTGAATGAAAAAAATGAACTGGAGGTGCTGGGAATCGATCCCAGTACCTCTTGCATGCTAAGCGAGCGCTCTACCATCTGAGCTACACCCCCGATGGAGAGTCCATAGTTATGCTCACAAGCTGATCGGTAATTACGTGACGAATATTTTGGAGAAAGAGGAAAGCCGCGTCTACTGAGAACTGGTTTTCTCGCGTCAACGGCTGCTTGTACCGCGCGCTGTTTTGTTTTATAAAACAAGCGAAACATGACCTGCCAAAGCACTGAATGAAAAAAATGAACTGGAGGTGCTGGGGATCGATCCCAGTACCTCTCGCATGCTAAGCGAGCGCTCTACCATCTGAGCTACACCCCCGATGGAGAGTCCATAGTTATGCTCACAAGCTGATCGGCAATTACGTGACAAATATTTTGGAGAAAGAGGAAAGCCACGTCAACTGAGAACTGGTTTTCTCGCGTCGACGGCTGCTTGTATCGCGCGCTGTTTTGTTTTATAAAACAAGCGAAACATGACCTGCCAAAGCAATGAATAAAAAAAAGGACTGGAGGTGCTGGGTATCGATCCCAGTACCTCTCGCATGCTAAGCGAGCGCTCTACCATCTGAGCTACACCCCCGATGGAGAGTCCATAGTTATGCTCACAAGCTGATCGGTAATTACGTGACGAATATTTTGGAGAAAGAGGAAAGCCGCGTAAACTGAGAACTGGTTTCCTCGCATCCACGGCTGCTTGTATCGCGCGCTGTTTTGTTTTATAAAACAAGCAAAACATGACCTGTCAAAGCAATGAATAAAAAAAAGGACTGGAGGTGCTGGGTATCGATCCCAGTACCTCTCGCATGCTAAGCGAGCTCTCTACCATCTGAGCTACACCCCCGATGGAGAGTCCATAGTTATGCTCACAAGCTGATCGATAATTACGTGACGAATATTTCGGAGAAAGAGGAAGCCGCGTCAGCTGAGAAGTGATTTTTTCGCGTCGACGGCTGCTTGTATCGCGCGCTGTTTTGTTTTATAAATCAAGCAAAACATGACCTGACAAAGCAATGAATAAAAAGAAGGACTGGAGGTGCTGGGTATCGATACCAGTACCTCTCGCATGCTAAGCGAGCGCTCTATCATCTGAGCTATACCCCCGATGGAGAGTCCATAGTTATGCTCACAAGCTGATCGGTAATTACGTGACGAATATTTCGGAGAAAGAGGAAAGCCGCGTCAGCTGAGAAGTGATTTTTTCGCGTCGACGGCTGCTTGTATCGCGCGCTGTTTTGTTTTATAAATCAAGCAAAACATGACCTGACAAAGCAATGAATAAAAAGAAGGACTGGAGGTGCTGGGTATCGATACCAGTACCTCTCGCATGCTAAGCGAGCGCTCTATCATCTGAGCTACACTCCCGATGGAGAGTCCATAGTTATGCTCACAAGCTGATCGGTAATTACGTGACGAATATTTCGGAGAAAGAGGAAAGCCGCGTCAGCTGAGAAGTGATTTTTTCGCGTCGACGGCTGCTTGTATCGCGCGCTGTTTTGTTTTATAAATCAAGCAAAACATGACCTGACAAAGCAATGAATAAAAAGAAGGACTGGAGGTGCTGGGTATCGATACCAGTACCTCTCGCATGCTAAGCGAGCGCTCAATCATCTGAGCTACACTCCCGATGGAGAGTCCATAGTTATGCTCACAAGCTGATCGGTAATTACGTGACGAATATTTCGGAGAAAGAGGAAAGCCGCGTCAGCTGAGAAGTGATTTTTTCGCGTCGACGGCTGCTTGTATCGCGCGCTGTTTTGTTTTATAAATCAAGCAAAACATGACCTGACAAAGCAATGAATAAGAAGAAGGACTGGAGGTGCTGGGTATCGATACCAGTACCTCTCGCATGCTAAGCGAGCGCTCTATCATCTGAGCTATACCCCCGATGGAGAGTCCATAGTTATGCTCACAAGCTGATCGGTAATTACGTGACGAATATTTCGGAGAAAGAGGAAAGCCGCGTCAGCTGAGAAGTGATTTTTTCGCGTCGACGGCTGCTTGTATCGCGCGCTGTTTTGTTTTATAAATCAAGCAAAACATGACCTGACAAAGCAATGAATAAAAAGAAGGACTGGAGGTGCTGGGTATCGATCCCAGTACCTCTCGCATGCTAAGCGAGCGCTCTACCATCTGAGCTACACTCCCGATGGAGTGTTCACAGTTAAGCTCACAAGCTGATCGGTAATTACGTGACGAATATTTCGGAGAAAGAGGAAAGCCGCGTCAACTCAGAACTGGTTTTCTCGCGTCGACGGCTGCTTGTATCGCGCGCTGTTTTGTTTTATAAATCAAGCAAAACATGACCTGCCAAAGCAACGAATAAAAAAAAAGGACTGGAGGTGCTGCGTATCGATCCCAGTACCTCTCGCATGCTAAGCGAGCGCTCTACCATCTGAGCTACACCCCCGATGGAGAGTCCATAGTTATGCTCACAAGCTGATCGGTAATTACGTGACGAATATTTTGGAGAAAGAGGAAAGCCGCGTCTACTGAGAACTGGTTTCCTCGCGTCAACGGCTGCTTGTATCTCGCGCTGTTTTGTTTTATAAAACAAGCGAAACATGACCTGCCAAAGCACTGAATGAAAAAAATGAACTGGAGGTGCTGGGAATCGATCCCAGTACCTCTCGCATGCTAAGCGAGCGCTCTACCATCTGAGCTACACCCCCGATGAAGAGTCCATAGTTATGCTCACAAGCTGATCGGCAATTACGTGACAAATATTTTGGAGAAAGAGGAAAGCCACGTCAACTGCGAACTGGTTTTTTCGCGTCGAAGGCTGCTTGTATTGCGCGCTGTTTTGTTTTATAAAACAAGCGAAACATGACCTGCCAAAGCAATGAATAAAAAAAAGGACTGGAGGTGCTGGGTATCGATCCCAGTACCTCTCGCATGCTAAGTGAGCGCTGTACCATCTGAGCTACACCCCCGATGGAGAGTCCATAGTTATGCTCACAAGCTGATCGGTAATTACGTGGAGAATATTTTGGAGAAAGAGGAAAGCCGCGTCAACTGAGAACTGGTTTTCTCGCGTCAACGGCTGCTTGTATCGCGCGCTGTTTTGTTTTATAAAACAAGCGAAACATGACCGGCCAAAGCACTGAATGAAAAAAATGAACTGGAGGTGCTGGGAATCGATCCCAGTACCTCTCGCATGCTAAGCGAGCGCTTTACCATCTGAGCTACACCCCCGATGGAGAGTCCATAGTTATGCTCACAAGCTGATCGGTAATTACGTGACGAATATTTCGGAGAAAGAGGAAAGCCGCGTCAGCTGAGAAGTGATTTTTTCGTGTCGACGGCTGCTTGTATCGCGCGCTGTTTTGTTTTATAAATCAAGCAAAACATGACCTGACAAAGCAATGAATAAAAAGAAGGACTGGAGGTGCTGGGTATCGATCCCAGTACCTCTCGCATGCTAAGCGAGCGCTCTATCATCTGAGCTACACTCCCGATGGAGAGTCCATAGTTATGCTCACAAGCTGATCGGTAATTACGTGACGAATATTTCGGAGAAAGAGGAAAGCCGCGTCAGCTGAGAAGTGATTTTTTCGCGTCGACGGCTGCTTGTATCGCGCGCTGTTTTGTTTTATAAATCAAGCAAAACATGACCTGACAAAGCAATGAATAAAAAGAAGGACTGGAGGTGCTGGGTATCGATACCAGTACCTCTCGCATGCTAAGCGAGCGCTCTATCATCTGAGCTATACCCCCGATGGAGAGTCCATAGTTATGCTCACAAGCTGATCGGTAATTACGTGACGAATATTTCGGAGAAAGAGGAAAGCCGCGTCAGCTGAGAAGTGATTTTTTCGCGTCGACGGCTGCTTGTATCGCGCGCTGTTTTGTTTTATAAATCAAGCAAAACAAGACCTGACAAAGCAATGAATAAAAAGAAGGACTGGAGGTGCTGGGTATCGATCCCAGTACCTCTCGCATGCTAAGCGAGCGCTCTATCATCTGAGCTACACTCCCGATGGAGAGTCCATAGTTATGCTCACAAGCTGATCGGTAATTACGTGACGAATATTTCGGAGAAAGAGGAAAGCTGCGTCAGCTGAGAAGTGATTTTTTCGCGTCGACGGCTGCTTGTATCGCGCACTGTTTTGTTTTATAAATCAAGCAAAACATGACCTGACAAAGCAATGAATAAAAAGAAGGACTGGAGGTGCTGGGTATCGATCCCAGTACCTCTCGCATGCTAAGCGAGCGCTCTACCATCTGAGCTACACTCCCGATGGAGTGTTCACAGTTAAGCTCACAAGCTGATCGGTAATTACGTGACGAATATTTCGGAGAAAGAGGAAAGCCGCGTCAACTCAGAACTGGTTTTCTCGCGTCGACGGCTGCTTGTATCGCGCGCTGTTTTGTTTTATAAATCAAGCAAAACATGACCTGCCAAAGCACTGAATGAAAAAAATGAACTGGAGGTGCTGGGAATCGATCCCAGTACCTCTCGCATGCTAAGCGAGCGCTCTACCATCTGAGCTACACCCCCGATGGAGAGTCCATAGTTATGCTCACAAGCTGATCGGCAATTACGTGACAAATATTTTGGAGAAAGAGGAAAGCCACGTCAACTGCGAACTGGTTTTTTCGCGTCGAAGGCTGCTTGTATTGCGCGCTGTTTTGTTTTATAAAACAAGCGAAACATGACCTGCCAAAGCAATGAATAAAAAAAAAGGACTGGAGGTGCTGGGTATCGATCCCAGTACCTCTCGCATGCTAAGTGAGCGCTGTACCATCTGAGCTACACCCCCGATGGAGAGTCCATAGTTATGCTCACAAGCTGATCGGTAATTACGTGGAGAATATTTTGGAGAAAGAGGAAAGCCGCGTCAACTGAGAACTCGTTTTCTCGCGTCAACGGCTGCTTGTATCGCGCGCTGTTTTGTTTTATAAAACAAGCGAAACATGACCGGCCAAAGCACTGAATGAAAAAAATGAACTGGAGGTGCTGGGAATCGATCCCAGTACCTCTTGCATGCTAAGCGAGCGCTCTACCATCTGAGCTACACCCCCGATGGAGAGTCCATAGTTATGCTCACAAGCTGATCGGTAATTACGTGACGAATATTTTGGAGAAAGAGGAAAGCCGCGTCTACTGAGAACTGGTTTTCTCGCGTCAACGGCTGCTTGTATCGCGCGCTGTTTTGTTTTATAAAACAAGCGAAACATGACCTGCCAAAGCACTGAATGAAAAAAATAACTGGAGGTGCTGGGGATCGATCCCAGTACCTCTCGCATGCTAAGCGACCGCTCTACCATCTGAGCTACACCCCCGATGAAGAGTCCATAGTTATGCTCACAAGCTGATCGGCAATTACGTGACAAATATTTTGGAGAAAGAGGAAAGCCACGTCAACTGCGAACTGGTTTTTTCGCGTCGAAGGCTGCTTGTACTGCGCGCTGTTTTGTTTTATAAAACAAGCGAAACATGACCTGCCAAAGCCATGAATAAAAAAAAAGGACTGGAGGTGCTGGGTATCGATCCCAGTACCTCTCGCATGCTAAGTGAGCGCTGTACCATCTGAGCTACACCCCCGATGGAGAGTCCATAGTTATGCTCACAAGCTGATCGGTAATTACGTGGAGAATATTTTGGAGAAAGAGGAAAGCCGCGTCAACTGAGAACTGGTTTTCTCGCGTCAACGGCTGCTTGTATCGCGCGCTGTTTTGTTTTATAAAACAAGCGAAACATGACCGGCCAAAGCACTGAATGAAAAAAATGAACTGGAGGTGCTGGGAATCGATCCCAGTACCTCTCGCATGCTAAGCGAGCGCTCTACCATCTGAGCTACACCCCCGATGGAGAGTCCATAGTTATGGTCACAAGCTGATCGGTAATTACATGACGAATATTTTGAAGAGGAAAGCCGTGTCAACTGAGAACTGGTTTTCTCGCGTCGACGGCTGCTTGTATCGCGCGCTGTTTTATTTTATAAAACAAGCGAAACATGACCTGCCAAAGCAATGAATAAAAAAAAAGGACTGGAGGTGCTGGGTATTGATCCCAGTACCTCTTGCATGTTAAGCGAGTGCTCTATCATCTGAGCTATACCCCTGATGGAGAGTCCATAGTTATGCTCACAAGCTGATCGGTAATTACGTCACGAACATTTTGACGAAAGAGGAAAGCCGTGTCAACTGAGAACTGGTTTTCTTGCGTCGAGGGCTGCTTGTATCGCGCGCTGTTTTGTTTTATAAATCAAGCAAAACTTGACCTGCCAAAGCAATGAATAAAAAAAAAGGACTGGAGGTGCTGGGTTTCGATCCCAGTACCTCTCGCATGCTAAGCGAGCGCTCTACCATCTGAGCTACACCCCCGATGGAGAGTCCATAGTTATGCTCACAAGCTGATCGGTAATTACGTGACGAATATTTTGGAGAAAGAAGAAAGCCGCGTAAACTGAGAACTGGTTTCCTCGCATCCACGGCTGCTTGTATCGCGCGCTGTTTTGTTTTATAAAACAAGCAAAACATGAAATGTCAAAGCAATGAATAAAAAAAAAGGACTGGAGGTGCTGGGTATCGATCCCAGTACCTCTCGCATGCTAAGCGAGCTCTCTACCATCTGAGCTACACCCCCGATGGAGAGTCCACAGTTATGCTCACAAGCTGATCGGTAAGTACGTGACGATTATTTTGGAGAAAGAGGAAAGCCGCGTCAACTGAGAACTGGTTTTCTCGCGTCGACGGCTGCTTGTATCGCGCGCTGTTTTGTTTTATAAAACAAGCGAAACATGACCTGCCAAAGCAATGAATAAAAAAAAAAGGACTGGAGGTGCTGGGTATCGATCCCAGTACCTCTCGCATGCTAAGCGAGCGCTCTACCATCTGAGCTACACCCCCGATGGAGAGTCCATAGTTATGCTCACAAGCTGATCGGTAATTACGTGACGAATATTTTGGAGAAAGAGGAAAGCCGCGTAAACTGAGAACTGGTTTCCTCGCATCCACGGCTGCTTGTATCGCGCGATGTTTTGTTTTATAAAACAAGCAAAACATGACCTGTCAAAGCAATGAATAAAAAAAAAGGACTGGAGGTGCTGGGTATCGATCCCAGTACCTCTCGCATGCTAAGCGAGCTCTCTACCATCTGAGCTACACCCCCGATTGAGGGTCCACAGTTATGCTCACAAGCTGATCGGTAAGTACGTGACGAATATTTTGGAGAAAGAGGACAGCCGCGTCAACTGAGAACTGGTTTTCTTGCGTCGACGGCTGCTTGTATCGCGCGCTGTTTTGTTTTATAAAACAAGCGAAACATGACCTGCCAATTCAATGAATAAAAAAAAGGACTGGAGGTGCTGGGTATCGATCCCAGTACCTCTCGCATGCTAAGCGAGCGCTCTACCATCTGAGCTACACCTCCTTTTTTTTCTTTATTGCCTGTTTTCGGCTCACGTAAACAATACACATATTAACAGATAATTACACAACACAATCCAAAACATTGTAAAAACCGTGGTTCAAATGATGTGGCCACGCATCTGTTAAAATGTTTTTATCGTCGATAGTAATTCGACGCGCGGCAACCATTCTGGGGGGAATTCCTCCAACTTTTGTTCATCCACAAAATTTCTTATATACTCTTTGAAGTACTGGGTGGGTGCTCGTGCATCTACATCAAAGTGCATGGCTGCCATCCTGGATTTCCAAATGCTATGAAGAGCCATAAGCATTATCATATCATATGGGGTACCGTCGTCACTTTGTATTTGCAAATAGCGGATGCCATGTGCATCAATGGGGAAATCTTTTTTGATCGTGCGCTGGAGCACGTCCCAAAGAAAGACGGCATCCCAGCAGTCAATGAATACATGCTAAATTGTCTCCTCTTTTCTGCATATTATGCAATGCGTACCCCAAGGAACGTAAAACCCTTTTGCAGCCATCCAGGTTTTGACGGTCGCCCCGCCGCGGTGGTCTAGTGGCTAAGGTACTCGGCTGCTGACCCGCAGGTCGCGGGTTCGATTCCCGGCTGCGGCGGCTGCATTTCCGATGGAGGCGGAAATGTTGTAGGCCCGTGTACTCAGATTTGGGTGCACGTTAAAGAACCCCAGGTGGTCAAAATTTCCGGAGCCCTCCACTACGGCGTCTCTCATAATCATATGGTGGTTTTGGGACGTTAAACCCCACAAATCAATCAATCAATCAATCAATCAATCAATCAAATCAAATCAGGTTTTGACGGTCAGCGTACCAGTATGTAATTTAAAAAAGAAATTCTCAACACCTGGTGATATTTTCATCGCCTTGACGCGCTTTAGTACAGTGTGGCCATGGCATACATTGTAAAGGGACCGATACAAAGGCACTGGTAAAAACACATCACATAGGTCCTTGTACAACTTTCTACGTCGGACTTGACTCAAGTATTCAAGTGAAAACCGCACTGACAGAAACCTACAAGAAAGTACAACTTCGCGGAGAAAGCCATAAACACCACCAGGTACGCTGCAGGTTGATACAACCATGTTAGGCAAGTGTTGCCCCAGCCGAAGTTGACAAACAGTGCGAAGGAATGGGTTGTCAACGTCTCTAAAGAAACAAAAACGATTGACTACCTGTCTTAAAAACAAATGCGACAAGCCCAGTCCTCCATTTCGCACTCGAAGAAATAAATTGGTCCGACTCGATCTTTCCCAAGACGATTCCCACACAAAGACAGCGAACACACGGGGAAATTTTTGGATGTTTACCCTTGAACAATGTAAGACTTGTAAGATATACCAAATTTTACTCACTAAGAATATGTTGAAAATTGTGGCTTTAGAAAACATAGACCAATGCCAGCCATTCCACTTGTTCACTCTTTCCCGCAGGTTATCCACTTGGCTCCTCCAGTACGAGTCGCTGTCTTTGTAGCATTCGAGGGGGGCACCCGAGTATTTCACCGGTGTCGTAACAAACGTTATGCTGGCAAAACTGTCTGGGGTTTCTGCCCAGTCACCGTGCCAAAAGCCAAGGCATTTTCCCCAGTTTACAGCGCTGCCACTTGCAGCACAGAAGTTAGTAACGCATTTGACAGCATCTGCTATGCTGTCAGAGTTCGCGCAAAAAATGGCAATATCGTCCGCATAACCAACAGTCGGACTTCAACCTCGTGCAGCTTAAACCCACGGACACAGTCATTATCTATGACACTCAAACAAAAGGACTCTATGTACAAACAAAACAATAGTGGTGAGAGAGGACAACCCTGACGGACCGAACGCTTGACTGGGATGCGCTTCCCCACCACCTTGTTAACGATTAGCCGCGTTGAGCAGTCTCGGTACGCCATGGCAACCCCCTCTTTGATTATTTTCCCTAAATTCACATAATCTAGGATGCACAGCAGAATTTCATGAGGCACCCTGTCAAAAGCCTTCTCGAGGTCGATTTGCAGCATTGCGACTCGCGCACCAATAGCGTCGCAACATTCGAGGATGCTCCGGGCTGCGTGTATATTCGTGAGGATAGTTCGACCTTTAATGCCACACGTCTGATGCGGCCCCACGAGCTCTGTAATGACTGTTTGCAACCTTTTAGCTAGGATTTTCATGAATATCTTGTAATCTCCATTAGTGAGGCAGATTGGGCGGTAAGAATTTACTTTGCGCAGTGCAACGGGGTCTTCCGATTTTGGTATAAGAACAGTGTGAGATGATGAAAAGGACGGGGGTGATATTTTCAGCTCGAATGCCTCATTATAAACGTCGGCTAAGACTGGTGTTATTTCAAACTTGAAACACTTATAAAAGGCGGAAGTCAGACCATCAGGGCCAGGCGATTTCCCGGGATGCATACTTTCAATAGCACTGTTAACTTCTTCTTCCGAAATGGGTTCCTCCAATATTTCTTTTGTATCATTGTCAAGCTTTGGCATCAGCGGTAAAAAATCTTTTTTAAAGCGATCGACATCAACTGAGCTGGCGGCGAATAAACCACTGAAGTGCTCAGAGAAAGCACGCTCGATAACATCTGCGACATCGCTGACTTCACCCTCGTGTTCAATTTCTGTTATCTGATTACGTCGCGCATGCCACTTTTCCGAGCTTAACGCCCTTTTTGACGGTGCTTCTGCCGTTATCAGTCGCTCGGCTCTTGCCCGAACCATAGCACCGCGGTATCTTTCGACATCGAACCGCTCAATTTTACTTTTCAACGCGCGAATATCTTCAAGAAACATGCCGGGCAATCTACATTCTTCGAGGAGCAATTTTTCCAAGTTTATGCGCATGAGCTTTTCTTCTGCTCCTTTTTCTCTGCTTATAGCGCTCGAGCATTCCAAAGCCTTCAATTTAACGACCTGCTTGAAGTTCTCCCAATTTTCTCTAAACGTCTTTTTACTGCGAACTTTCATTTTTTCAACTTCCGTCATTACTTCCTCCATAAATTTTTCATCACTCAGCAGATTCGAATTCAATTTCCATAGTTGCCACTCGAAGGCCCTTTTCGTTTATTTCGTGCTAGCTACTACAAAGCTAACCAAGCAGTGGTCACTAAATGAAACGGCGTTAACACGGTATGCCTTGCAAAGCGGTACCACTTCAACACTCACGTACGCCCTATCTAGTCGGGCATGGCTGGCTGCTATAAAGTGGGTGTACTGCATAGTCCGGCCACCACCGAGACATTCAGCCAGATCCTCCAAACCATGTTCTCTTATTGTATCGATTAAGACAGCCGTACTTGCATCCCTGTAATGTCGTTCGCTAGTTTTGTCTTTGGCTGAAAGGACGCAGTTGAAATCGCCAATAATGATTGGGAGCCTATTACATTTGGTATACTGCTTTAGTTGTTCGAAAAATATGCGTCTTTCGTCAGTGACAGTCGGTGCGTACAAGCATATTACGCGCCATTCCAATCCCGAAAACAAAAGATCACAAACAATGAGCCGACCAGACGGACATGACGTTGAAGCTTCTACTTTAGCACCCAGACTCTGTCTGACGAACAAAACGCAACCGGAAGAAGTCCCTATGGCATGGCTAACTATAGCAGAATACCGCGGCAAGAATTGGCGCACCATGCCCCCAGTTTCATCGCCACCATGGACTTTAGTCTCTTGGACTGCCAGTATGTCAAGTTCGAGATCACTTACTAGCCGATAAAGCTGGCATTGTTTTCTCCGTGAGGCCAGGCCACGCACATTTTAAAGTGGCCACACGGATTGAATTTTCTATTTGCACCATTGTAAGGCTACGAAAAACCCAGGGGCATGGCGCTTACCTTACAACTGCGATTCCTTCCTGAACGCCTTTTACCAGTACAGTCCTTAAGGTGGCGAAGGCGGCGTTTCCGCCGTCTTGCGCTCCGACGAAATGTTTGGCCGTGGCCGGATGAGAGGCCGCCGAGCGGGAGTCGTTTTGGCGGGTGGCTCGTCCGGCGAGGCAGCAGTGGTGCCCTTGTCTTTTTTCCCTTCCGTCACGGGGACGCTTCCCCGTCACAGTGCCACTGTCGCTTTCAATCGCAGTCATCGGTTCAGCTTCGGAGGGGGTCTCGTCTGCAAAGCCAAGAAACGTGTCGCCGGTGCTGCTTGCATCCACCTTTTCACTGTGTTCTCCTACGCCTTCGTATGGAAGCCCGGCGTCGGGCTTACCTGGTGCTTCACACACGCCCTCTTCTTGACGGCATGACGACCCATCTTCCACAGCAGAGTTTGGGTTAACTCCTGCTGTTTCTTCCGAGTCTGCTTCGTCCATGAGGTGCTCCAGTGCATCACTTTCCTGCGCTGGTCCGGTCACACTGGCATATGTCTTCGCGCAGTCGTCGTCTTCGTGGCCGAAGCGGCGACAACGACTGCAGCGGGGTACTCGGCAGTCGCGATGTATGTGTCCGGTACTCTTGCACCGTAGGCACAACGGTGCACGGCCAGGAACGACAACGAGAGTCCGCTCTCCGGCAATCTTGAGCTGGTGCGGAATGTCATCCACCTTGACGTCGGAGTGCAGCTTTAGTCCCACAGACCGCGTCGTTGAGCCCTTTTCTGTGATGCCCGGTGCTCGCCACTTCTCCCGTTTCACATCGAATACTTTCCCATAGGGAGTCAAGGCAACACGCACGTCTTCGTCGGTCACGCCGTGCAGCAACCAGTGAAGCTTCAAGCGAACCTCGCGGTTATTTGGGTCAATGAGCAAACATGGGCAATCCTTTACCTTCACATCGATGGCGGAGAGCAACTTCCGAGCAGCCTCAGCACTCGTCAGTGTCACAGCCCATACATTGGTTCATTTGATACGCCCCCAACGCCAAAACGTCGTCGAGCGCACCAAGCTTGGCCAAAGTGTTTCTGTAATCTTTGACGCGGTAAGGCCGGGCTCTCGGATCACCATGCATGAAAACTGTGTTCGCAGCGATGCGTCCGGAAGGCAGATTGGGCAGAATCACCTGATAATCGTCGGCGCTAGGCGAAAAACCCTGTTACCGCGGCCCGGTCGGGCCACTGATACCGCTCCGTCGGAGCCGAACATTCCGCGACCGTATCGCTCGAAAGCCGGAAGTGGAATGTCATCTGAGCTACACCCCCGATGGAGAGTCCATAGTTATGCTCACAAGCTGATCGGTAATTACGTGACGAATATTTTGGAGAAAAAGGAAAGCCGCGTCTACTGAGAGCTGGTTTCCTCGCGTCAACGGCTGCTTGTATCGCGGGCTGTTTTGTTTTATAAAACAAGCGAAACATGACCTGCCAAAGCACTGAATGAAAAAAATGAACTGGAGGTGCTGGGAATCGATCCCAGTACCTCTCGCATGCTAAGCGAGCGCTCTACCATCTGAGCTACACCCCCGATGAAGAGTCCATAGTTATGCTCACAAGCTGATCGGTAATTGCGTGGCGAATATTTTGGAGGAAGAGGAAAGCCGCGTCAACTGAGAACTGGTTTTCTCGCGTCAACGGCTGCTTGTATCGCGCGCTGTTTTGTTTTATAAAACAAGCGAGACATGACCTGCCAAAGCACTGAATGAAAAAAAAAATGAACTGGAGGTGTTGGGAATCGATCCCAGTACCTCTCGCATGCTAAGTGAGCGATGTACCATCTGAGCTACACCCCCGATGAAGAGTCCATAGTTATGCTCACAAGCTGATCGGTAATTACGTGGCGAATATTTTGGAGGAAGAGGAAAGCCGCGTCAACTGAGAACTGGTTTTCTCGCGTCAACGGCTGCTTGTATCACGCGCTGTTTTGTTTTATAAAACAAGCGAGACATGACCTGCCAAAGCACTGAATAAAAAAAATGAACTGGAGGTGTTGGGAATCGATCCCAGTACCTCTCGCATGCTAAGCGAGCGCTCTACCATCTGAGCTACACCCCCGATGAAGAGTCCATAGTTATGCTGACAAGCTGATCGGTAATTACGTGGCGAATATTTTGGAGGAAGAGGAAAGCCGCGTCAACTGAGAACTGGATTTCTCGCGTCAACGGCTGCTTGTATCGCGCGCTGTTTTGTTTTATAAAACAAGCGAGACATGACCTGCCAAAGCAATGAATAAAAAAAAAGGATTGGAGGTGCTGGGTATCGATCCCAGTAACTCTCGCATGCTAAGCGAGCGCTCTATCATCTGAGCTATACCCCCGATGGAGAGTCCATAGTTATGCTCACAAGCTGATCGGTAATTACGTGACGAATATTTTGGAGAAAAAGGAAAGCCGCGTCTACTGAGAGCTGGTTTCCTCGCGTCAACGGCTGCTTGTATCGCGCGCTGTTTTGTTTTATAAGACAAGCAAAACATGACCTGCCAAAGCACTGAATGAAAAAAATGAACTGGAGGTGCTGGGAATCGATCCCAGTACCTCTCGCATGCTAAGCGAGCGCTCTACCATCTGAGCTACACCCCCGATGAAGAGTCCATAGTTATGCTCACAAGCTGATCGGTAATTGTGTGGCGAATATTTTGGAGGAAGAGGAAAGCCGCGTCAACTGAGAACTGGTTTTCTCGCGTCAACGGCTGCTTGTATCGCGCGCTGTTTTGTTTTATAAAACAAGCGAGACATGACCTGCCAAAGCACTGAATGAAAAAAAAATGAACTGGAGGTGTTGGGAATCGATCCCAGTACCTCTCGCATGCTAAGTGAGCGATGTACCATCTGAGCTACACCCCCGATGAAGAGTCCATAGTTATGCTCACAAGCTGATCGGTAATTACGTTACGAATATTTTGGAGAAAGAGGAAAGCCGCGTCAACTGAGAACTGGATTTCTCGCGTCGACGGCTGCTTGTACCGCGCGCTGTTTTGTTTTATAAAACAAGCGAAACATGACCTGCCAAAGCAATGAATAAAAAAAAAGGATTGGAGGTGCTGGGTATCGATCCCAGTAACTCTCGCATGCTAAGCGAGCGCTCTATCATCTGAGCTATACCCCCGATGAGGAGTCCATAGTTATGCTCACAAGCTGATCGGTAATTACGTGAAGAATATTTTGGCGAAAGAGGAAAGCCGTGTCAACTGAGAACTGGTTTTCTCGCGTCGACGGCTGCTTGTATCGCGCGCTGTTTTGTTTTATAAAACAAGCGAAACATGACCTGCCAAAGCAATGATTAAAAAAAAGGACTGGAGGTGCTAGGTATCGGTCCCAGTACCTCTCGCATGCTAAGCGAGCGCTCTATCATCTGAGCTATACCCCCGATGAGGAGTCCATAGTTATGCTCACAAGCTGATCGGTAATTACGTGACGAATATTTTGGCGAAAGAGGAAAGCCGTGTCTACTGAGAACTGGTTTTCTCGCGTCAACGGCTGCTTGTACCGCGCGCTGTTTTGTTTTATAAAACAAGCGAAACATGACCTGCCAAAGCAATGAATAAAAAAAAAGGATTGGAGGTGCTGGGTATCGATCCCAGTAACTCTCTCATGCTAAGCGAGCGCTCTATCATCTGAGCTATACCCCCTATGAGGAGTCCATAGTTATGCTCACAAGCTGATCGGTAATTACGTGACGAATATTTTGGCGAAAGAGGAAGGCCGTGTCAACTGAGAACTGGATTTCTCGCGTCGACGGCTGCTTGTACCGCGCGCTGTTTTGTTTTATAAAACAAGCGAAACATGACCTGCCAAAGCAATGAATAAAAAAAAAAGGATTGGAGGTGCTGGGTATCGATCCCAGTAACTCTCGCATGCTAAGCGAGCGCTCTATCATCTGAGCTATACCCCCGATGAGGAGTCCATAGTTATGCTCACAAGCTGATCGGTAATTACGTGACGAATATTTTGGCGAAAGAGGAAAGCCGTGTCAACTGAGAACTGGATTTCTCGCGTCGACGGCTGCTTGTATCGCGCGCTGTTTTGTTTTATAAAACAAGCGAAACATGACCTGCCAAAGCAATGAATAAAAAAAAGGATTGGAGGTGCTGGGTATCGATCCCAGTAACTCTCGCATGCTAAGCGAGCGCTCTATCATCTGAGCTATACCCCCGATGAGGAGTCCATAGTTATGCTCACAAGCTGATCGGTAATTACGTGACGAATATTTTGGCGAAAAAGGAAAGCCGTGTCAACTGAGAACTGGATTTCTCGCGTCGACGGCTGCTTGTACCGCGCGCTGTTTTGTTTTATAAAACAAGCGAAACATGACCTGCCAAAGCAATGAATAAAAAAAAAGGATTGGAGGTGCTGGGTATCGATCCCAGTGACTCTCGCATGCTAAGCGAGCGCTCTATCATCTGAGCTATACCCCCGATGAGGAGTCCATAGTTATGCTCACAAGCTGATCGGTAATTACGTGACGAATATTTTGGCGAAAGAGGAAGGCCGTGTCAACTGAGAACTGGTTTTCCGTCGACGGCTGCTTGTATCGCGCGCTGTTTTGTTTTTTAAAACAAGCAAAACATGACTTGCCAAAGCAATGAATAAAAAAAAAATAATTGGAGGTGCTGGGTATCGTTCCCAGTACCTCTCGCATGCTAAGCGAGCGCTCTATCATCTGAGCTATACCTCCGATGAGGAGTCCATAGTTATGCTCACAAGCTGATCGGTAATTACGTGACGAATATTTTGGCGAAAGAGGAAAGCCGTGTCAACTGAGAACTGGATTTCTCGCGTCGACGGCTGCTTGTACCGCGCGCTGTTTTGTTTTATAAAACAAGCGAAACATGACCTGACAAAGCAATGAATAAAAAAAAAGGATTGGAGGTGCTGGGTATCGATCCCAGTGACTCTCGCATGCTAAGCGAGCGCTCTATCATCTGAGCTATACCCCCGATGAGGAGTCCATAGTTATGCTCACAAGCTGATCGGTAATTACGTGACGAATATTTTGGCGAAAGAGGAAGGCCGTGTCAACTGAGAACTGGTTTTCCGTCGACGGCTGCTTGTATCGCGCGCTGTTTTGTTTTTTAAAACAAGCAAAACATGACTTGCCAAAGCAATGAATAAAAAAAATAATTGGAGGTGCTGGGTATCGGTCCCAGTACCTCTCGCATGCTAAGCGAGCGCTCTATCATCTGAGCTATACCCCCGATGAGGAGTCCATAGTTATGCTCACAAGCTGATCGGTAATTACGTGACGAATATTTTGGCGAAAGAGGAAAGCCGTGTCAACTGAGAACTGGATTTCTCGCGTCGACGGCTTCTTGTACCGCGCGCTGTTTCGTTTTATAAAACAAGCGAAACATGACCTGACAAAGCAATGAATAAAAAAAAAGGATTGGAGGTGCTGGGTATCGATCCCAGTAACTCTCGCATGCTAAGCGAGCGCTCTATCATCTGAGCTATACCCCCGATGAGGAGTCCATAGTTATGCTCACAAGCTGATCGGTAATTACGTGAAGAATATTTTGGCGAAAGAGGAAAGCCGTGTCAACTGAGAACTGGTTTTCTCGCGTCAACGGCTGCTTGTATCGCGCGGTGTTTTGTTTTATAAAACAAGCGAAACATGACCTGACAAAGCAATGAATAAAAAAAAAGGACTGGAGGTGCTGGGTATCGATCCCAGTACCTCTCGCATGCTAAGCGAGCGCTCTACCATCTGAGCTACACCCCCGATGGAGAGTCCATAGTTATGCTCACAAGCTGATCGGTAATTACATGACGAATATTTTGGAGAAAGAGGAAAGCCATGTCAACTGAGAACTGGTTTTCTCGCGTCGACGGCTGCTTGTATCGCGCGCTGTTTTGTTTTATAAAACAAGCGAAACATGACCTGCCAAAGCAATGAATAAAAAAAAAGCACTGGAGGTGCTGGGTATCGATCCCAGTACCTTTCACATGCTAAGCGAGCGCTCTACCATCTGAGCTACACCCCCGATGGAGAGTCCATAGTTATGCTCACAAGCTGATCGGTAATTACATGACGAATATTTTGGAGAAAGAGGAAAGCCATGTCAACTGAGAACTGGTTTTCTCGCGTCGACAATTGCTTGTATCGCGCGCTGTTTTGTTTTATAAAACAAGCGAAACATGACCTGCCAAAGCAATGAATAAAAAAAAAGCACTGGAGGTGCTGGGTATCGATCCCAATACCTCTCGCATGCTAAGCGAGCGCTCTACCATCTGAGCTACACCCCCGATGGAGAGTCTATAGTTATGCTCACAAGCTGATCGGTAATTACATGACGAATATTTTGGAGAAAGAGGAAAGCCGTGTCAACTGAGAACTGGTTTTCTCGCGTCGACGGCTGCTTGTATCGCGCGCTGTTTTGTTTTATAAAACAAGCGAAACATGACCTGACAAAGCAATGAATAAAAAAAAGCATTGGAGGTGCTGGGTATCGATCCCAGTACCTCTCGCATGCTAAGCGAGCGCCCTACCATCTGAGCTACACCCCCTTTTTCTTCTTTATTTCCGGTTCAACTTCACAAACGGGTTGCTAAGATAAATATATTACAATTCACAACGAACAATACAATAAACTTAAAAATAACTAAGCCCGTCAAGCATTACTGTAACTCATCACGTCCTAGAATTCCTTCACGGTCAGTAGGGCTTCTACCCTTTCTACCCATAAAGGTACACATTCGTCTGTTCTTACTACCTCGAGTAATCTTGAGATGCTTTCTTTGAAATACCCTCTTGCTGGTGTTCTGTCTGGGTCACAATGAAATCCAGCCATTCTAGAGCGCTATATACAGTGCAAGGCAGTCATCATGATAAAATCGAAAGGTAATCCATCCTCATTCTCTATTGCCAAATACCTAATCCCATGAGGGTCTAACGGGAACTCTTTTTTGATTGTTCTTTGTAATACGTCCCAAAAATAAACTCCTTCCCAACAGTGCAGAAAAACATGGTCAATTGTTTCCGGTTTCTTACAGATTAGACAGTGAAATCCCCAAGGCATATAAAACCCCCGCTCCTCTAGGAAGGTTCTTACAGGAAGTGTTCCAGTGTGTAATTTGAAAAAGAACGTTTTCGCACTTGGAGCTGCTGGCATTTTTTTAACTCGTTTAAGTACATTCTGACCCTTGCGTGCTGTATATAGCACTCTGTACAGTGGGATGTGGAGCATCGTGTCACATAAATCTTTGTACAGTTATTTCTTTCCAACAGACCACAGGTAGTCAGTTGAAAACCGAACACACAAAAACCGCACGCTGGCCACAACTTCCTTCATGTATCCTTGCACAGCCCCTGTGGTAACATGAGTGCTCACAACAAACTCGGGCCACAGTCTACTTAGTTTTGTTTGACACACTGTTAATAGGAAAGGATCTCTTGTCTCGCGAAAAAAGAAAAACCTATTTACTAACTGCTTTGATAAACAGATGTCCTAGCCCACGGCCTCCATACTTCACCCGTCTGAATAAATTCGTGCGACGGCACCTTTCCCTGTTAGAACCCCACACAAATACTGCAAGCACCCGATGTAATTTTTGCACATTGACCCGGGAACAGTACAGCACTTGCATCACATACCACAGCTTAGACACAAAAAACCAGTTGCATGCAGTAGCCCTAGCAAACATGGACAGATAGGTTGCATTCCACCTATTCGCTTTTTTCTTCAATTTCTTTCATTTGCTGTGTCCAATATTCATCAATTCTTTTGTATGACTCGAGCGGTACTCCGAGATTTTTAACTGGCGTTCTTGTTCATTTAATGGCTGCAAAAAATTCTGGTGTTGAAGGCCAATATCCATGCCAGAAGCCGAGGCATTTACCCCAGTTTATGTGGCTTATTGTAACTTCGGCGAAAGATTTAGAAACTCTGATTGGTTCTTCAATACCGACATAGGAAGTGCTACAAATCGCAACATCATCAGCGTATGCGAGTAGTTTGACCTCTGAAGATTGTACTCTAAACCCATTAATGATGTCATTCTGCAATATCGACCGACATACATTTTCAATTTAGATGCAAAACAACAGTGGACTAACAGGGCAACCTTGACGCACTGAGCGGTCAATTCTCATGGGGGGGTCCACTGTCTTGGTGATAATTAGTCACGTACTACGATTCCGATATGCCATGGCTACTCCGTCAATAATTATCTTACCAACAATAATGTGCTTCAATACGGCCAACAAAATAGCGTGGGAAACGCAATCAATCGCTTTCTCCAGATCCAGCTGGAGTATGGCCACACGAGCATGACTGGTGTCAACACATTCGAGCACAGATCGCATTTTATGAACGTTTGTAACTATGGGCCGACCTTTTATTCCACACGTTTGGTGTGGACCGAGGATATCTTTTATTACTGACTGAAGTCTGGCCGCCAAAATTTTCATTATATTTTGTAGTCTACGTTTGTCAGTGCGATTGGCCTGTACGCTGTGACGTGCTGAGCTTTTCAACCTCGTCTGTTTTCGGAATCAGAACGGTACGGGATTCATCAAAGGATGGTGGTAATTTCTTTTCCTCATATGCCTCATTAAAAACGCCCGCAAGTATTGAAGACAATTCTCTTTTAAAACATTTGTACCACTTGGCACAAAGACCATCTGGTCCTGAAGATTTCCCAGGATTTAACTTATCAATCGCCCGTTCAACTTCAGATGCAGATATAGATAATTCCAAAGCGTTTTTCACTTCCTCACTCACTTGCGGCATGCGTCCTGAATATTCGTCTTTAAATCTTTCTAGGTTTGCCTGTCTACACGCAAAAATGTTTTCAAAGTGACTTGAAATTACGGATAAAATGATGTCCGTATCAGATACTTCGTGACCATCCTTCTCTATTTTTTCGATATGATTCCGTCGAGCGTTCGTTTTCTCCACCCCTAACGCTCTTTTGGTTGGCGTCTCTCCAGCCGCTAAAGCCTGCGCCCTAGCACGGACGAGTGCACCACGGTAGCGTTCCTCGTCATGCAGTGCAAGTTTCTGCTTAATATTGCGTATGTCAATTTTATACTCTCCCGGTTGTTTGCACTCCAAGTCTATTAGTATTTCCAAAGTCTTTCGGAGTTCTTTTTCTTTCTTTTTCCTTTCATAACTCAATGCGCAAGAACGATCAATAGCTTTTATTTTTATTCGCTGCTTGAACTCTTCCCATTGTTCTGCAAGTTTAGCTCCATCATCCATTTTTATTTATTGATGCAGTTCATAACCTGATCTAAGAAACATTCGTCAGTGATCAAAGTGGAATTAATCTTCCACAGCTCCCATGAGAAAGTTCCACCTTGTGTTTTCTCTCCCATATCACATTTAACTAAACAATGATCGCTAAAGTGTATTGGGTAAACAGCATATGTCTTGCAGTGGGCTATTAATTCAAGCGACACGTAAATGCGATCAAGGCGCGCGTGGCTATTCCCCTGAAAATGTGTGAAACGCACCTCCCGCGTTCCCTCCATACAGCTGCCCACGTCTTCTAACTCGAATTGAGTAACTACGTCCGCTAGCGTCCTACTACTTTTATTGTAATTGGCGCGTCCATTTGCTCAATCTCTCCCATTGAGGACGCAGTTAAAATCACCAAGTAATACAGATTTCCTTTCCAAAGTGAAGTGCTGCTTTAGGCTTGAAAAAAAAAGTGATCGCTCCTCACAAATGGTTGGTGCATAAATACACACTATACGCCACTGACATTCATTGAATACAAAATCACAGGAAACCAATCTACCAGAAGGGCAAGCGAAGGTATCTTGCACTACCAGACCCGGTAACTTCTTAATGAACAAAACGCAGCCGGCAGACGTGCCTATTGCTTGACTTACCATTGCGTGGTAACGCGCCGTAAACCTCAGCACCATGCCCCGGGTCTCCTCCTCACCGTCTACTTTTCTTTCTTGCACAGCTAGTACATCCAGATCATGATCCACAAGTAGCCTGTAGACTTGGCTCTGTTTCCGCTTGGCGGTAAGACCTCGAACATTTAACTTTGCCACTCTAAGTTTTGGTGCAACAGCCATGTCTACACAGTGAAGAAGTTAGCCCGGGGACATGGTGCTTACCTTCGGAGTCTAGCATAGAGCTAGACATCTTCGGAGCCTCCAGGTGGACCCGTGCCACTGGAGGACAACGGTGGCCAGTGTTTGTCCCATATCGGGTTGGGACGCAGCCTTGTGCTGCTGCGTCTGAACGAAGTCGCCTTCGCAGGTGGCCCCTCTTCTTGCTTTTCGCTGGACGCCTCACGCCGTCCTGCAGACTGCTCGCGGGGTCTTTTGCTTGGCGCCCCACCACTGATACTCTCGCACGACACTGGAAGTTCGGTTAATTCCACCAGCTCAGGCTCCTTCGATGAGGTGCTTGTGAAGCCTTCTTCGGTTTGGCCGTCTGGCTCTTGAGTAACCACCTCCCCAGATGCTATGTCTGCTTTGGCTGTTGGTTCATCACCACCAGTCGGTGTAACTGTACTTGTTGAAGCTTCAGGGTTCACCGCGTCGCCTGCGCCTTTCGCCGCGTCTTCAGCCTCGGTCACGTCCATCACCAACTCTGCTGTGTCGTCACCTTCGGCTGATCCGATAGCCGATGCGTACGTGCGCATGCACGCATCTTCGCTGTGGCCGAACCGCCGACAACGCGAGCATCGGGGTACCTTACACTCTCTTCTAACATGGCCGGTACCTTGGCAGCGCAGACACTGCATTGGCCGACCAGGTGCAACCACAAGTGCCCGTTCACCAGCCACCCTGATTTGATGGGGGAGATCTTCAACCTTCACGCCACTCTTAAGCTTAAGAAGCACAGTCCGTGTGGTTGAACCCTTGTCGCTGACACCTTGAACACGCCAATGCTCCCTTGTGACTTGTACAACCTTCCCAAAAGCCGCCAACGCCGTTCGCACGTCTTCATAGTTGACGCCGTACAGCAGCCAATGAAGACGCAGCCGCACTTGCTGATCCTGGGGGTCTACGATGATGCAGCGTCGGCCCTTGACTTTCAGCTCCTTCACATCCAGCAAGCGTTTCGTAGCGTCCGCGTTGCTCATGGTGACTGCCCAGACATGATTCATCTGGTAGGCCCCAGTGCCAACACCAACACCTCCGGCAGCAGTCCTGTAGGTCCGAGCGTGTCTCGGAAATCTTCGACTCGATACGGTCTGCCGCGCACATCACCGTGTAAAAACACGGTGTTTCGCGCGACGCGTCCCTTGGGCAGTGGTGGCAAAATAATCTCATATCCTGCGTCTTGGTCTTCGGTCATCCTGTTACCGCGGCTAGTATGTGCCGCAAACGCCGCTCCTACGGAGCACATGATTCTTGCGTCCGACGCGCGTGAGTACCGACGAAAGAATGATCTGAGCTACACCACCGATGGAGAGTACATAGTTTGACTCACAAGCTGATCGGTAATTACGTGACGAATTTTGTGGAGAAAGAGGGAAGCCGCGTCCGCTGAGAGCTGGTTTTCTCGCGTCGATGGCTGCTTGTATCACGCGCTGTTTTGTTGGTTTAAATCAAGCAAAACATGACCTGCCGTAGCAACGCATGAAAAAAAGGACTGGAAATGCTGGGTATCGACCCCAGTACTTCTCGCATGCTAAGCGAGCGCTCTACCATCTGAGCGACACCACCGATGGAGAGTCCATAGTTATACTCACAAGCTGATCGGTAATTACGTGACGAATATTTTGGAGAAAGAGCAAAGCCGCGTCAACTGAGAACTGGTTTTCTCGCGTCGACGGTTGCTTGTATCGCGCGCTGTTTTGTTTTATAAAACAAGCGAAACATGACCTGCCAAAGCAATGATTAAAAAAAAGGACTGGAGGTGCTGGGTATCGATCCCAATACCTCTCGCATGCTAAGCGAGCGCTCTATCATCTGAGCTACACCTCCGATGGCAAGTCCATTGTAATGCTTAAAAGCTGATCGGTAACTACGTGACAAATACTTTGAAGAAAGACGGAAGCCGCGTCAACTGAGAACTGATTTTCTCGCGTCGACGGCTGCTTGTATCGCGCGCTGTTTTCTTTTATGAATCAAGCAAAACATGAACTGCCGCTGCAACGAATAAAAAAAGGACTGGAGGTGCTGGGTATCGATCCCAGTACCTCTCGCATGCTAAGCGAGCGCTCTACCATCTGAGCTACACCCCCTTTTTCTTCTTTATTACCTGTTTCGCACAAGGTACACACATCAATATAAGTCACTGTAAACAGTAACATACAAACAGAAGTGATGACAAAAAAGCCGCGGAACTATTAGTGATTACAGTGCTAAAATTCCTTCAGGTTCACCAGGGGTTCGACCCTGGAGAGCCATTCCGGAACAAAATCTTGTTGTTTGAGTATATCAATGTACTGAGCAATGCTTTCGCGGAACTGCATGCGGGCCGGACGCCTGTCAGGGTCACAGTAGTAACCGGCCATTCTTGCCCGCCATAGACAATGGAGGCCAAGCAGCATTATAAGATCGAAAGGCAGTCCCTTCTTTTTTTCTACTGTTAAAAACCTGATACCCATTGAATGTAAGGGAAGTTTCTTTTTTAGAGTTCTCTGTAAAACATCCCAGAAGTATACCCCTTCCCAACAATGTAGAAAAACGTAATTTATTGTCTCCGGCTTTCGGCAGATCAGACAGTGCGAATCTCATGGCATATAAAATCCCCTATCCTCTAAAAAAGTTTTAACCGGCAGTGTTCCGGAGTGTAATTTAAAGAAAAAGCTTTTTGCACTAGGCTGAATTTGCATTTTCTTAACACGCTTAAGAACATCATTGCCTTCTCCCCCGCTATTAATTAACCTATATATAGGAACTGAAAAATCATGTCGCATATGTCTTTATGTAATTTCTTTCGCCCGACCGAAGAAAGGTATTCATTGGAAAACCGAACTGACAAGAACCGGACACTGTCTGCAACTTCCTTAAAGAAACCTCGCATAGCTCCCGGCATGCTTGCGGTGCTAACCACAAAGTTAGGCAGAACACGACAAAGGCGTAACTGACATACTGTTCTTAAGAAGGGGTGTTGAACATCTCGAAAGAAAATAAAACGATTAACTAGTTGTCGCACGAACAGATGCGACAGGCTTAGTCCCCCCTGTTTTACTCTTCGGAACAGATTTGTCCTACTACAATTTTCCCAAGTAGACCCCCATATAAACACAGCAAATATCCTATGCAGCTTTTGCACATGCACCCGCGAGCAACACAAAACCTGCATCACATACCATAATTTGCTCATTAAAAATATGTTGCATACAGTGGCTCTGGCGAACATTGAGAGACAGTTGCCATTCCACTGCGCTGTCCTTTCGCGCGTTTCTTTTATTTGTTCAGTCCAGTAATCATTGGTGTCTTTGTAGTGCTGGAAAGGCACGCCTAGATACTTTACAGGAGTATTAAACCAGTGAACGTTAGCATAGGTATCTGGGGTTGATGTCCAGTCTCCGTGCCACAACCCCAGACACTTCCCCCAATTAACCCGACTTCCTGTAATTTCTCCAAAACTTTTAACAACGGCAACTGTCTCTTGTACACTCTCTTTGGTGGTGCAACACACTGCCACATCATCAGCGTATGCCAAAACCTTTACCTCGGCGTCAAGCAGTCTGAAACCACGGATGGTCTCGTTTTCTATTATGGCCAAGCATAAGCTCTCTATGTACAATGCAAACAAGAGTGGACTTGCCGGACATCCCTGGCGTACAGAACGTTCCAGCCTAATGAGAGACCCCTGGATCTTGTTAATAATTAGTCGTGTAGTAGAGTTTTTATACGCCAAAACTATGCCCTCTGTAATCACTGATCCGACATTGACATGTTCAAGTATGGAGAATAACACATCTTGCGGAACACAGTCAAAAGCCTTTTCTAAATCAAGCTGGAGGATCGCAACATGAGAATTAAAAGCATCGCAACTCTCAAGGACACATCGCATTGTGTGTGTGTTCATCAATATTGAGCGCCCCTTGATGCCACACGTTTGGTGCTCCCGAACTATTCCAGTGATTACGGACTGCAATCTACCTGCCAATACTTTCTTGAGTATTTTGTAGTCAGTGTTGGTTAGCGAAATGGGCCTATACGAGGAAACTAGTTTTAATTTTGCTTTGTCATTCGTCTTAGGTATTAGAATAGTGTGCGTCTCGGCAAATGAAGGTGGTAACTCTTTGATTGCGTAGGCTTCCTTGAACACAGCTTGTAACACTGGTGAAACTTCTGTTTTAAAAGCTTTATACCACATCGCACCGAGACCGTCAGGCCCCGGCGACTTCCCAGCGGCGAGACTATCTATTGCATATTCAATTTCAGAAACGGTTATAGGCCTCTCTAACGCTTCTTTCGTTTCGAGGGATAATTGCGGCATCCGGCTCAAGAAAGTGTCCTTGAACTTCGTAACATCTACTAATGCGGCTGCGAAGAGACCCTTGTAATACCGAAAGAAAGCTTCAGCGATAGTGCTGTTAGTATTTAGCAGAATTCCATTTTCCTCTATTTTTCGTAGATGTGATTACGACGCGCTCGTGATTTCTCGATTCCAAGTGCGCGCTTGGTGGGAGTCTCCCCCATAGCCCACGCCTCTGCTCTCGCTCAAATGAGGGCTCCTCTGTAGCGTTCCTGCTCTACTAGCTCAATTTGTCGTTTCACCGTTCGAATATCTTCTTTATATGCACTGGGCTCCTTGCTTTCTAATGCTATCAATTTCTTAAGCGTTGTTATGAGTTCATTTTCTTTCATTCTTTCTTGATATTTTAGAGTACTAGATCTCGATATGGCTTTCATTTTAACGCGTTGCTTCAAAAGCTCCCATTCCTCGCCAACATTACACGCTCCGATCACTTTAATGTTCCTAATTCCCTCAATCACAAAATTATTAAAAATGTCATCCCGAAGTAGTTTAGCGTTAAACTTCCATAAATCCCAACTAAATTTGTTTTCTTTTTGTTTAAGTCCCACGTTGCATTGTACAAGACAATGGTCAGAGAAAGAGACAGGTAAGACTGTGTAACTATTGCTTTTAGCTAGCATCTCCCCTGCCATGTATATCCTATCAAGACGTGCATGACTGGTTCCCTGAAAATGCGTAAATCGAACTTCGCGACCTGCTTCGAGGCACTCCGCAACATCATCCAGGTCGGATTCATTCAGCAAGTCATAGAGCACTTCAACACTTCTGTCTCGCACATGGCGGTTATTAATTCTATCTTTCGCGCTCAATACACAATTGAAATCCCCCAATAAAACAAGCTGTTTTGGTGTCCGTAAATGTTGTTTAATTAACGAAAAGAAAGTTTCTCGGTCTGCCTTCACATTCGGCGCATTGACACAAATGACGCGCCATTCAATTTCGCTAGTACTAAAATCACAAGTCACTACTCTACCAGAGTCACAAGAAAAGTGACTTTCAACAATCAATCCCGGAATCTTTTTAACAAAAAAAAACACAACCGGCCGAAGTTCCATTTGCGTGACTAACTATGGCATAATATTAAGACGTAAACCGCAGCATCATGCTCCGGGTCTCCTCCTCACCTTCCACCTTTGTCTCCTGCACGGCTAACACGTCAATATCTTGGTCAATTAACAGGCGATACACTTGAGCCTGCTTTTTCCTGGAGGCCAAACCTCGGACATTTAAGGTTGCAAAGCTCAATGCCCAGTGACTAGCCATCGTTACTCGCAAAAAAGGAGGGGGTAGGCCCGGAGCATGGTGCTTACCGTGTACGTCTAGCTCCCAGCTAGACGTCTCCGGGGCCATCCGGTGGTCCGGCATCAGTTAGCTGCTGGTCCCTTGGAGTGCCAACCGGTCGGTCCGCAGGTAGATTGGACCTCGCTCTGAGGCCCGAGCGCTGTCCCGGTGTCGCCTTTGCTGGTGGTCCCTCAACTTTGCCCTCGTGAGCAGTGCCCGCAGATTGCTCCAGCGAACGCTTGACCGCCGAGCCCGTGTTGATCCCGTGGGTCGTTCCGTGCGCTGGCATGTCGCGTCCTCTCGCCGCCTGCGTCGACATGTCCACCAATTGGCTTTGTGCGTCTTCAGCGGAATTATCTTGGCTGGTGTCCGCCTCAGCCGTTTCTTTCTCCTTGGGTTCCGACGCTGTATCGTAATCTTCGGGCGAAACCGGCCCGCGTTCAACCAGAGAACTAGCCGCGTCTCCTGCCCCCTTAGCCGCGTCTTCCGCCTCAGCGGCGTCCATTGTCTGCTCTTCGATCTCATCGCACGTTGCAGCGCTCGTAACTGCTGCATACGACCGGACGCACTGAGCGTCTCGATGTCCAAATCGCCGACAAATTGAACACCGTGGCACCCTGCAGTCTCGCCGTACATGACCAGTCCCTTTGCAGCGCAAGCATTGCATAGGCCTGCCCGGCGCCACAACTAGGGCCAATTCCCCTGCAACGCGCACTTGGTGCGGAAGGTCCTCCACCGTAACTCCACTCTTTAACTTGAGTAGCACGGTTCTCGTCGTCGACGCTTTTTCGCTGACGCCGTCGACTCTCCAGCGCTCTCGATTCACTTCGACAACATTGCCGAAGGCCGCGAACGCCGTCCGCACATCCTCATCGGTGACTCCGTAAAGCAGCTAATGAAGACGCAGTTTTATCTGCCAGTCCTGGGGATCAACAATGAGACACCGGTGTCCCTTCACCTGAAGTTCCTTGAAGGCCAGCAGTTTCTTCGTCACGTCTTCTCCGTTCAGTGTAACCGCCCAGACGTGATTAATCTGGTACGCTCCGAGTGCTACGATGTCCGTTAGCACTTCGGTGGGGCCCAACGCGTCTCTGAAGTCTTCAACCCTGTAGGGTCTCGCTCGAACGTCTCCGTGCAAAAACACAGCAATTAAGGCAACGCGTCCTGTTGGCAGATGAGGTAGAATCACTTGGTATTCTTCAGTTGACCTGTTACCGCGGCCCTCAAGTGCCGCTGACGCCGCTCCGACGGAGCCCTGCATCCTGCGTCCGTTCACCACCGTGGCCGAAAGCAGAATCATCTGAGCTACACCACCGATGGAGAGTCCATAGTTATACTCACAAGCTGATCGGTAATTACGTGACGAATTTTGTGGAGAAAGAGGGAAGCCGCGTCAGATGAGAGCTGGTTTTCTCGCGTCGACGGCTGCTTGTATCACGCGCTGTTTTGTTTGTTTAAATCAAGCAAAACATTACCTGCCGATGCAACGAATGAAAAAAAAGGACTGGAAATGCTGGGTATCGATCCCAGTACCTCCCGCATGCTAAGCGAGCGCTCTACCATCTGAGCTACACCACCGATGGAGAGTCCATAGTTATGATCACAAGCTGATCAGTAATTACGTGACGAATATTTTGGAGAAAGAGGGATGCCGCGTCAAATGAGAAGCGCGCGATGATGTAGGACGTGCTGCGCTTCGGCTCCGCTGATTTTCGGCTGGAACCACGGGCAACTTCACAGTACCCCTTCAAGACCAGCATCAATCGTTTCGGCTACTCACAGGCAACACGTGGATACCAGTGTCATCCAGGTGGGCCCGTTTTTGACAACTTTACGGCCGATCATCACCCGACCACGTTGGCGACGCCGTTAGGCCAAACGGCGACGCCAACGCCCGGCGGCGTGGGACCGGCTTTCCGAGGCAACATGGACGCTACTCTCATGCAGCGTGGATACGACCCGCATGCCATGACGTGGGAAACGATTACGATTTCCGAAACGCCAAACTCTGCTTCTTCACCGAGGTTTCGGAGCCAAGCTCTCAACGACGCGGTGGAACGCCGCTCGCAAGCCAACGCCAAGAAGGCGGCGTCCGCCGCTGTTTCGGCATCCGGCACGCCAGCTGACAAGACGCAGCCTCCCGCTTCGCGCGCTGTGGGACGCAAGGGCAAGTTTCTCACCAAATGGAAGCCTCGCCCATTTCCGAAACCGAGTCCAGACGACTATGTAATAGTCGTAAAGCCACGAGAGTGCATCTCATTGCATGATGCTTTCTCAGAGAACTGGTACGGGACTGCGTTTAAGGCATACCTCGGGCCCAAGCGAGCTGAGACGCTGACAGTTATTCCATCGAGAGAGCAAAATTTGATCGTGATTTACACCCCGGACCCTGACACGGCGGACAAAATGATCGGGGACTTCGTGGTAAACATCGAGCACAGGCAGGTTCTGCTCAACGGGTACCTGCGACAAGATGGTAGCAATGTCTGCCACGGAGTTATTGTAGTCCGCAACACAGATACGACTGAGACGCTCCGAGAGAGCGTACGCTGGAGGTCAGGCACCATCGTCGAGGTGCGTAAATTTGGCACATCGAACAAGGCGCGTGTAAACTTCGCCGGCAAGGAGAAGCCACGCTTTGTTCACTACGACGCAATGCTGATCCCAGTCAAACCCTACTACCGGACGATCCCGGCCTGCGGCAAGTGCGGTGTCGTCGGCCATCAGATGGACACTTGTCCCAACCCACGACCGGATACGTGTGGCCTGTGTGGACAGCAGGTTCCGCTTGTGGAGGAGGGGGTAAGGGCCCCTCATGAATGTGTACCCGTATGTTCTGTGTGCGGTGAAGCACACGCCACAAACTCTCGAGCATGTACGGCCAAGTACCGTAATTCCAAGGTGGCCGCACAACAGGGCAGAAAGTCCAAAAGGGCGTCCAAGAAACGACGCAAAGATCAGACTCCCAGTGAGCCACATCGCCGGGAAGTCGCCAAGACTGACAAGCCCGCTTCCCCTACTGGAGGAACCGAAAAGCAGCCGACGGCGCAACCATGCGGCGAAGCCGGGCCATGGGCCAACGCCGTGAAAAACGGAAAGCAGGTGGGTGGTACGGGTAGAGCTGCCTCCTCATCCCTCCCTATCATCCCCTCTTCATCGCGTAACGCCGACCAAAATATTATTGCCCAACTTCAGGCACAAATCGAAGCGTTACAGAAAAGACTAGCGGAAGCCGAGGCCAAACAGACCCAACTAGTCTCCCCTCCTCCTCCCCCCGCAGTAGAGGTAATGGAGAGTGAGACCGGGGCGGGGGCGGCAGACGCGGTTGCCGCACTCGAGGCTCGTGTGAACACCCTTGAGGTCCGTATGAACAGCCGTATAACTGTCCTCGAAACCCAAATCTCAGCGGCTGTAAATGCCGCCATTGCTAAAATGACAGAAACCATCCCTACCTTGATAGCCCAACAAGTTGCGCGTTTCACCAAACGAGCCGGCCCAATTAAGGACGTGTATGGCCGGTACCCTAAAATGCTTCGACGACAGATCGAATTTGAGGATGATGACAGCTGCTCCGCCTCCGGAATTGAGGACACCCCCCTCCCCGCGAGTGCTGGCTCGGGAGCACCGCCACCGCGATCGCTCGTTAACTCCACTGACCATGGCGGGCACCCTTAGAATTCGGAAGTCCCCACGATCCAATACGGCCACTCCCATCCAAATCACCCAGTGGAATTGTCGGGGCTTTAAGGCTCACACTAAGCGCGCCAACCTCCGGCTTTTCCTCGCAGCATTTCAAAACCTTCCTGCTGTGGTAGCCCTCCAGGAGCCAGGGAGTGCTGCCACACTCACAAACTATACTACGTTTCAGCAGGACCCTTTATCTTGCATCTGCGTGCACAAAAATTATACGGCCAACCTAGTTGATCTCGACCTTAAGCCAGCTTTCTCGTACGTGATGGTGACACTCCTTCCGCTGCGTAAACAGGACCCGCCACTGCACGTGCTAAACATTTATTGCTCACCAAAACTAAGCAACATTACATTCGCAGACCTTTTTAGCCACGCTTTAAATGCTGCGGGCAGGGACCCTCTGGTGATTGTGGGTGATTTCAATGCCCCCAGCACACTCTGGGGGTATGCACGTGAAGAGAAACGTGGACGTAAATTGGCGGAACTTATGTCCACGCTGGGCCTAACTCTTCACACCGACCCTGCCTACCCAACTCGCGTGGGTAGCTCCGTGACCCGGGACATATGTCCGGACCTTACCCTCACAAAAAACATTCAGTATGCGGATTGGGTCAACACTGAAGAGACCCTCGGCAGCGACCACTGCATACTCAACACCACCATTCGCACCTACCTTTTGGCAAGACCCTACGGAGAGGCAAAATTACCCGATTACACGAAGTTTCGGCAAATATACGCCAATTCGACACCCATTGAGGAGCAAGGATACCATGCTTGGCCCCAGCAACTGGTTTCCTCATTACGCTCCACAGAAACACAAATTAAACTCTCCGAGGCGACTCCGGCGGTGGATAACCATCTCCTTCACCTCTGGGAGGCCCGGCGCAGCCTCGTCCGCCGATGGCGCCGGCAAAAACACAACCGAAAGCTCAAAATTCGCATCGCTGAGCTCACCCAGCGAGCAGCAGAGTACGCGGCCCAGCTCGCTGACTCTAACTGGGTGGACTGTTGCAACACGGCCGCTCGACAAATGTCCAGCCGGAGTACCTGGCGCCTCTTCCACGCCTTGATTGATCCGACCCAAACTCGAACAGAGACACAAAAGCATCTGCAACGAGCATTTCACAGCTTCGACGGAGACACAGCCAAACTGGCATGTAAACTCCGAGACCAATATCTATGCACTCAGCAGGACTCCCAAGGGCCAGCGTACTCGTATGCAGGTACCGAGAACGCGGAGCTGGATCAACTGTTCCAGTTACACGACCTGAAGGCAGCCCTAGCAAAAATGAGGCGAGGAACGGCGCCGGGAAGGGATAAAATTACCGTGAAATTACTTGCCAATCTTCCTGACTCGGCCTACACCATGCTCCTTGCCTACATCAATTCCATTTGGACCGGGAAAACAAGCCTACCAATTGAGTGGAAGACCGCCCTGGTCACCTTCATACCCAAAGTGGGCAAAGCCATTAACGCGGACAACCTCCGCCCCATCTCCCTTACTTCTTGTGTGGGAAAATTAATGGAGACGATGGTGCGCGACAGGATGTCCGCGTTCCTGGAGAGCAAAAATGCATTTGCAGACACCATGTTCGGGTTCCGCCCACACCGGTCCGCGCAAGATGTCTTGCTTCAGCTCGACCATGAGATCCTCGATCCAGTCGAGTATCCCCTGAATGACAAAGTTGTGCTCGCTTTGGATCTGAAGGGGGCCTTTGATAACGTGACCCACGAAATTATTCTAACACATCTCTCACAGGTGGATTGCGGCCAAAACACTTTCATTTATATTAAACAATTCCTCACTGACCGACAATCATACATTCGGATTCAGGACATTGAACACGGCCCTTACCGATTAGGCACGAGAGGGACTCCGCAGGAAGCGGTCCTCTCGCCCCTCCTATTCAATGTGGCAATGATGAGACTCCCCGCTCAGCTGGCAAAAGTCGAAGGCATACAGCATGCGCTGTACGCCGACGACATCACCATATGGGCGTCACACAGCTCGGCAGGAGACATGGAGGCAAGCCTGCAGCAAGCGGCGGACATCGTGGATGACTATGCCCGTCGCTGCGGCCTTCAGTGCTCCCCGTCCAAATCGGAATTCGTGCACATACGCCCCTCACCAAAGTGCACCGCAAAGATCGACCTCTCCTTTCACAGCGGACCAATACCCGAACGCGATGAGATTAAAGTACTGGGGCTTTTTATACACAAAAATCGCAGAGCAGACACAACATTGGCCAAATTGCGTAAGGTGGGGGACCAGGTGGGCCGGATGGTCCGGCGGGTTTCCAACAAGCGCGGGGGGTTACGATGCAAAGATGCCTTGCGGCTGGCGCATGCATTCGTAACCAGCCGAGTCCTGTACTCGGCTCCATACCTCCACCTACGCAAATCCGACGAGAATGCACTCGAAGTCATTCTCCGCAAAATCTACAAGCGCGCCCTCGACCTTCCTGTCAGCACCTCTAACCAGCGCCTTTTGGGCTTAGGAATGGTGAACACCTTCAAGGAGCTGAGAGAGGCGCACTTGACAAACCAATATACTAGACTCTCTAAAACACCGTCGGGTCGCCGCCTCCTTGCCCGGCTACACATCAATCACTCAATACACACGGAAGAGCGCGTACGGATTCCAGAAGTTTGGCGATACTCCTTGCACGTGCGCCCTCTTCCGGCTAACATGACCCGAGACGACTACACTGGCCGACGCTTCGCGCGGGCGGAAGCCTTGGCTCGACACTACCGCCACAAATTCGGGGTATTCTACGTGGACGCCTCCGGCCCGCACCACGGTGGTTGGTATACGGCAGCGGTCGTCCACGAAAACACCGTTGTAAACGGACTCACATTCCGTGCACATAACATTACGCACGCGGAGGAGATCGCCATCGCACTAGCCGCCGCAGATCAGGACTCGAGGGTCATCATCACCGACTCAAGGGGTGCCTGTCGCAATATTGAACAGGGATACATTCCGTACCGTGCTTATAAAATACTGCAGAACAGCAGCTACCTAGGTGCCCCCGCGCACCGAACGATCATATGGGCTCCGGCTCACACGGGCCTCGATGGTAATGAGACGGCCGATGCCGCTGCCTGCGCGCTCACTCTCCGGGCACCATCCTCGTCCCCTACCGATCCGGAACTCGAACCCAATCCTGCCTACTTCTTTAAGGAGATCACACAATTTTATCAATCCGGCCATAACGTCTATCCTAAACCCTGTAAGGGCCTCACGAAGGCGGAGGAGCGAATCCTCCTTCGCCTTTATACTAAAACTCTATTGTGCCCGGCAATCATAAAACACTTTGACCCCGCTTGCACGTGGAAGTGCCCGCATTGTGAGGAAAGTTCCTCTGACATTTTCCACATGGTGTGGGCATGCCAAAAAACCCAAAACCTTACCCCACTACCCAACCCTTCGCGGGAGGACTGGGAGGCAGCCCTGCTCGGCTGCTCTGACCTGACGGCCCAACGGGCCCTGGTCGAGCGTGCCCGGGCCGCGGCCAACGCCAATGGGCTCCCGTAAGAGGGAGCCCACCTAGTTTTTTTACGGGGCGGCCCCTTAAGGACCGTTCCCACCCTCCCTGTAAATAGCATCTGTAAATAAATGTTTTTCAGCAGCAGCGTCAAATGAGAACTGGTTTTCTCGCGTCGACGGCTGCTTGTATCGTGCGCTGTTTTGTTTTATAAATCAAGCGAAACATGACCTGCCAAAGCAATGAAAAAAAAAAGGACTGGAAATGCTGGGTATCGATCCCAGTACCTCCCGCATGCTAAGCGAGCGCTCTACTATCTGAGCTACACCACCGATGGAGAGCCTACTGTTATGCTCAAAAGCTGATCGGTAAATACGTGACAAATGCTTTGGAGAAAGAGGGAAGCCGCGTCAAATGAGAACTGGTTTTCTCGCGTCAACAGCTGCTTGTATCGCGCGCTGTTTTGTTTTATAAATCAAGCAAAACATGACCTGCCGCTGCAACGAATAAAAAAAAAGGACTGGAAATGCTGGGTATCGATCCCAGTACCTCTCGCATGCTAAGCGAGCGCTCTACCATCTGAGCTACACCACCGATGGAGAGCCCACTGTTATGCTCAAAAGCTGATCGGTAATTACGTGACAAATGCTTTGGAGAAAGAGGGAAGCCGCGTCAAATGAGAACTGGTTTTCTCGCGTCAACGGCTGCTTGTATCGCGCGCTGTTTTGTTTTATAAATCAAGCAAAACATGACCTGCCACTGCAACGAATAAAAAAAAGGACTGGAGGTGCTGGGTATCGATCCCAGCGCCTCTCGCATGCTAAGCGAGCGCTCTACCATCTGAGCTACACCCCCGATGGAGAGGCAATTGTTATGCTCACAAGCTGATCGGTAATTACGTGACAAATGCTTTGGAGAAAGAGGGATGCCGCGTCAAATGAGAACTGGTTTTCTCGCGTCAACAACTGCTTGTATCGCGCGCTGTTTTGTTTTATAAATCAAGCAAAACATGACCTGCCACTGCAACGAATAAAAAAAAGGACTGGAAATGCTGGGTATCGATCCCAGTACCTCTCGCATGCTAAGCGAGCGCTCTACCATCTGAGCTACACCCCCGATGGAGAGCCTACTGTTATGCTCAAAAGCTGATCGGTAATTACGTGACAAATGCTTTGGAGAAAGAGGGAAGCCGCGTCAAATGAGAACTGCTTTTCTCGCGTCGACAGCTGCTGGTATCGCGCACTGTTTGTTTTATAAATCAAGGAAAACATGACCTGCCGCAGCAACGAATAAAAAAAGGACTGGAGGTGCTGGGTATCGATCCCAGTACCTCTCGCATGCTAAGCGAGCGCTCTACCATCTGAGCTACACCCCCGATGGAGAAACCACTGTTATGCTCAAAAGCTGATCGGTAATTACGTGACAAATGCTTTGGAGAAAGAGGGATGTCCGCGTCAAATGAGAACTGGTTTTCTCGCGTCAACGACTGCTTGTATCGCGCGCTGTTTTGTTTTATAAATCAAGCAAAACATGACCTGCCACTGCAACGAATAAAAAAAAGGACTGGAAATGCTGGGTATCGATCCCAGTACCTCTCGCATGCTAAGCGAGCGCTCTACCATCTGAGCTACACCCCCGATGGAGAGCCTACTGTTATGCTCAAAAGCTGATCGGTAATTACGTGACAAATGCTTTGGAGAAAGAGGGAAGCCGCGTCAGCTGAGAACTGCTTTTCTCGCGTCGACAGCTGCTGGTATCGCGCACTGTTTGTTTTATAAATCAAGAAAAACATGACCTGCCGCAGCAACGAATAAAAAAAGGACTGGAGGTGCTGGGTATCGATCCCAGTACCTCTCGCATGCTAAGCGAGCGCTCTACCATCTGAGCTACACCCCCGATGGAGAAACCACTGTTATGCTCAAAAGCTGATCGGTAATTACGTGACAAATGCTTTGGAGAAAGAGGGAAGCCGCGTCAGCTGAGAACTGCTTTTCTCGCGTCGACAGCTGCTGGTATCGCGCACTGTTTGTTTTATAAATCAAGCAAAACATGACCTGCCACAGCAACGAATAAAAAAAAGGACTGGAAATGCTGGGTATCGATCCCAGTACCTCCCGCTTGCTAAGCGAGCGCTCTACTATCTGAGCTACACCACCGATGGAGAGCCTACTGTTATGCTCAAAAGCTGATCGGTAAATACGTGACAAATGCTTTGGAGAAAGAGGGAAGCCGCGTCAAATGAGAACTGGTTTTCTCGCGTCAACAGCTGCTTGTATCGCGCGCTGTTTTGTTTTATAAATCAAGCAAAACATGACCTGCCGCTGCAACGAATAAAAAAAAAGGACTGGAAATGCTGGGTATCGATCCCAGTACCTCTCGCATGCTAAGCGAGCGCTCTACCATCTGAGCTACACCACCGATGGAGAGCCCACTGTTATGCTCAAAAGCTGATCGGTAATTACGTGACAAATGCTTTGGAGAAAGAGGGAAGCCGCGTCAAATGAGAACTGGTTTTCTCGCGTCAACGGCTGCTTGTATCGCGCGCTGTTTTGTTTTATAAATCAAGCAAAACATGACCTGCCACTGCAACGAATAAAAAAAAGGACTGGAGGTGCTGGGTATCGATCCCAGCGCCTCTCGCATGCTAAGCGAGCGCTCTACCATCTGAGCTACACCCCCGATGGAGAGGCAATTGTTATGCTCACAAGCTGATCGGTAATTACGTGACAAATGCTTTGGAGAAAGAGGGATGCCGCGTCAAATGAGAACTGGTTTTCTCGCGTCAACAACTGCTTGTATCGCGCGCTGTTTTGTTTTATAAATCAAGCAAAACATGACCTGCCACTGCAACGAATAAAAAAAAGGACTGGAAATGCTGGGTATCGATCCCAGTACCTCTCGCATGCTAAGCGAGCGCTCTACCATCTGAGCTACACCCCCGATGGAGAGCCTACTGTTATGCTCAAAAGCTGATCGGTAATTACGTGACAAATGCTTTGGAGAAAGAGGGAAGCCGCGTCAAATGAGAACTGCTTTTCTCGCGTCGACAGCTGCTGGTATCGCGCACTGTTTGTTTTATAAATCAAGGAAAACATGACCTGCCGCAGCAACGAATAAAAAAAGGACTGGAGGTGCTGGGTATCGATCCCAGTACCTCTCGCATGCTAAGCGAGCGCTCTACCATCTGAGCTACACCCCCAATGGAGAAACCACTGTTATGCTCAAAAGCTGATCGGTAATTACGTGACAAATGCTTTGGAGAAAGAGGGATGCCGCGTCAAATGAGAACTGGTTTTCTCGCGTCAACGACTGCTTGTATCGCGCGCTGTTTTGTTTTATAAATCAAGCAAAACATGACCTGCCACTGCAACGAATAAAAAAAAGGACTGGAAATGCTGGGTATCGATCCCAGTACCTCTCGCATGCTAAGCGAGCGCTCTACCATCTGAGCTACACCCCTGATGGAGAGCCTACTGTTATGCTCAAAAGCTGATCGGTAATTACGTGACAAATGCTTTGGAGAAAGAGGGAAGCCGCGTCAGCTGAGAACTGCTTTTCTCGCGTCGACAGCTGCTGGTATCGCGCACTGTTTGTTTTATAAATCAAGAAAAACATGACCTGCCGCAGCAACGAATAAAAAAAGGACTGGAGGTGCTGGGTATCGATCCCAGTACCTCTCGCATGCTAAGCGAGCGCTCTACCATCTGAGCTACACCCCCGATGGAGAAACCACTGTTATGCTCAAAAGCTGATCGGTAATTACGTGACAAATGCTTTGGAGAAAGAGGGAAGCCGCGTCAGCTGAGAACTGCTTTTCTCGCGTCGACAGCTGCTGGTATCGCGCACTGTTTGTTTTATAAATCAAGGAAAACATGACCTGCCGCAGCAACGAATAAAAAAAGGACTGGAGGTGCTGGGTATCGATCCCAGTACCTCTCGCATGCTAAGCGAGCGCTCTACCATCTGAGCTACACCCCGGATGGAGAAACCACTGTTATGCTCAAAAGCTGATCGGTAATTACGTGACAAATGCTTTGGAGAAAGAGGGAAGCCGCGTCAAATGAGAACTGGTTTTTTCGCGTCAACGGCTGCTTGTATCGCGTGCTGTTTTGTTTTATAAATCAAGCAAAACATGACCTGCCGCTGCAACGAACAAAAAAAAGGACTGGAAATGCTGGGTATCCATCCCAGTACCTCTCGCATGCTAAGCGAGCGCTCTACCATCTGAGCTACACCCCCGATGGAGAGCCCACTGTTATGCTCAAAAGCTGATCGGTAATTACGTGACAAATGCTTTGGAGAAAGAGGGAAGCCGCGTCAAATGAGAACTGGTTTTCTCGCGTCAACGGCTGCTTGTATCGCGCGCTGTTTTGTTTTATAAATCAAGCAAAACATGACCTGCCGCTGCAACGAATAAAAAAAAGGACTGGAAATGCTGGGTATCCATCCCAGTACCTCTCGCATGCTAAGCGAGCGCTCTACCATCTGAGCTACACCCCCGATGGAGAGCCCACTGTTATGCCCAAAAGCTGATCGGTAATTACGTGACAAATGCTTTGGAGAAAGAGGGAAGCCGCGTCAAATGAGAACTGGTTCTCCCGCGTCAACGGCTGCTTGTATCGCGCGCTGTTCTGTTTTATAAATCGAGCAAAACATGACCTGCCGCTGCAAGGAATAAAAAAAAAGGACTGTAAATGCTGGGTATCAATCCCTGTACCTCACGCATGCTAAGCGAGCGCTCTATCATCTGAGCTACACCCCCGATGGAGAGCCTATTGTTATGCTCAAAAGCTGATCGGTAATTACGTGACAAATGCTTTGGAGAAAGAGGGAAGCCGCGTCAAATGAGAACTGGTTCTCCCGCGTCAACGGCTGCTTGTATCGCGCGCTGTTTTGTTTTAAAAATCAAGCAAAACATGACCTGTCGCAGCAACGAATTAAAAAAAGGACTGGAGGTGCTGGGTATCGATCCCAGTACCTCTTGCATGTTAAGCGAGTGCTCTACCATCTGAGCTACACCCCCGATGGAGAGTCCATTGTTATGCTCAAAAGCTGATCGGTAACTACGTGACAAATGCTTTGGAGAAAGAGGGAAGCCGCGTCAAATGAGAACTGGTTTTCTCGCGTCGACGGCTGCTTGTATCGCGCGCTGTTTTCTTTTATGAATCAAGCAAAACATGACCTGCCGCTGCAACGAATAAAAAAAAAGGACTGGAAATGCTGGGTATCGATCCCAGTACCTCCCGCATGCTAAGCGAGCGCTCTAGTATCTGAGCTACACCACCGATGGAGAGGCAATTGTTATGCTCACAAGCTGATCGGTAATTACGTGACGAATTTTGTGGAGAAAGAGGGAAGCCGCGTCAACTGAGAACTGGTTTTCTCGCGTCGACGGCTGCTTGTATCGCGCGCTGTTTTCTTTTATGAATCAAGCAAAACATGACCTGCCGCTGCAACGAATAAAAAAAAAAAGGACTGGAAATGCTGGGTATCGATCCCAGTACCTCCCGCATGCTAAGCGAGCGCTCTACCATCTGAGCTACACCACCGATGGAGAGGCGATTGTTATGCTCACAAGCTGATCGGTAATTACGTGACAAATGCTTTGGAGAAAGAGGGAAGCCGCGTCAACTGAGAACTGGTTTTCTCGCGTCGACGGCTGCTTGTATCGCGCGCTGTTTTCTTTTATGAATCAAGCAAAACATGACCTGCTGCAGCAACGAATAAAAAAAGGACTGGAAATGCTGGGTATCGATCACAGTACCTCCCGCATGCTAAGCGAGCGCTCTACCATCTGAGCTATACCACCGATGGAGAGGCGATTGTTATGCTCACAAGCTGATCGGTAATTACGTGACAAATGCTTTGGAGAAAGAGGGAAGCCGCGTCAACTGAGAACTGGTTTTCTCGCGTCGACGGCTGCTTGAATCGCGCGCTGTTTTCTTTTATGAATCAAGCAAAACATGACCTGCTGCAGCAACGAATAAAAAAAGGACTGGAAATGCTGGGTATCGATCCCAGTACCTCCCGCATGCTAAGCGAGCGCTCTACCATCTGAGCTACACCACCGATGGAGAGGCGATTGTTATGCTCACAAGCTGATCGGTAATTACGTGATAAATGCTTTGGAGAAAGAGGGAAGCCGCGTCAACTGAGAACTGGTTTTCTCGCGTCGACGGCTGCTTGTATCGGGCGCTGTTTTCTTTTATGAATCAAGCAAAACATGACCTGCTGCAGCAACGAATAAAAAAAGGACTGGAAATGCTGGGTATCGATCACAGTACCTCCCGCATGCTAAGCGAGCGCTCTACCATCTGAGCTACACCCCCGATGGAGAGGCGATTGTTATGCTCAAAAGCTGATCGGTAATTACGTGACAAATGCTTTGGAGAAAGAGGGAAGCCGCGTCAACTGAGAACTGGTTTTCTCGCGTCGACGGCTGCTTGTATCGCGCGCTGTTTTCTTTTATGAATCAAGCAAAACATGACCTGCTGCAGCAACGAATAAAAAAAGGACTGGAAATGCTGGGTATCGATCCCAGTACCTCCCGCATGCTAAGCGAGCGCTCTACCATCTGAGCTACACCACCGATGGAGAGGCGATTGTTATGCTCACAAGCTGATCGGTAATTGCGTGACAAATGCTTTGAAGAAAGAGGGAAGCCGCGTCAACTGAGAACTGGTTTTCTCGCGTCGACGGCTGCTTGTATCGCGCGCTGTTTTCTTTTATGAATCAAGCAAAACATGACCTGCTGCAGCAACGAATAAAAAAAGGACTGGAAATGCTGGGTATCGATCACAGTACCTCCCGCATGCTAAGCGAGCGCTCTACCATCTGAGCTACACCACCGATGGAGAGGCGATTGTTATGCTCACAAGCTGATCGGTAATTACGTGACAAATGCTTTGGAGATACAGGAAAGCCGCGTCAAATGAGAGCTGGTTTTCTCGCGTCGACGGCTGCTTGTATCGCGCGCTGTTTTCTTTTATGAATCAAGCAAAACATGACCTGCTGCAGCAACGAAAAAAAAAGGACTGGAAATGCTGGGTATCGATCCCAGTACCTCCCGCATGCTAAGCGAGCGCTCTACCATCTGAGCTACACCACCGATGGAGAGGCGATTGTTATGCTCACAAGCTGATCGGTAATTACGTGACAAAAGCTTTGGAGAAAGAGGGAAGCCGCGTCAGATGAGAGCTGGTTTTCTCGCGTCGACGGCTGCTTGTATCGCGCGCTGTTTTCTTTTATGAATCAAGCAAAACATGACCTGCTGCAGCAACGAATAAAAAAAGGACTGGAAATGCTGGGTATCGATCACAGTACCTCCCGCATGCTAAGCGAGCGCTCTACCATCTGAGCTACACCACCTTTTTTTTTTTTTTTTTTATTGCCTGCTTCGCAAACAGTACAAATCAATATAAGAATACAGTGCAGTGTCACGTGTAAAAGTGCTGTCACATCTTCCAGCACATGGGGGTTAAAAAGGCAGACGCTTTATGCCCACCAACTTATCTAAACATGGCAACCACTCTGGCTTATCTTGTGCCTCGTATGCAGTCATCAAATACTGTACACTTTCTATGAAGTACTCTCGAGCGGGCCGGGGATTCACGTCTACGTTTCGCACTGCCATCCGTGTTCGCCACACACTGTGAAGAACCAATACCATGAACATATCGTAGGGCACACCGCCTACATTTATGACTGGCAAAAAACGGATGCCATACTGTGTAACTGGCAGGTCTTTCTTCAGGGTCCTTTGAAGGATGTCCCAGAGAAAGACTGCATCGGTACAGTCTAGAAAGATGTGGTCAACTGTCTCGAGTTTTCTGCAGATAATGCAATCAACTGACGGGACGAATATTCCTTTTTCTCGGAGCCATGGATTGGTAGGGAGTGTGCCGCTGTGAAGTTTGAAAAAGAATGTCTTCATTGATGGTCTAATTGGCATCTTCTTCACTCTTTTCAAGACGTCATCCCCGGGCCCATTAGGGTACAATGTTCTATACAAAGGCTCTGGCAACATGGTTTCTACAAGGTCCTTGTACAGTCTCTTTCGCGAAACCCTAGAGAGATACTCCATCGAAAATCGCACTCTCAGTATTTCCACAGCAGCAATCACTTCTTTCATGTACCCCTTAGGTCTTTTTGTCACCCCATTGACAGTGGTTACAATGAAATCAGGCAAAAAATGGGACAGCCGCACATGTATCAACGTTCTCAAAAAACGATCATCTTGATCTCGTAAAAAAACAAACCTAGATACTATCTGTCTCAGGAACAAGTGAACAAGACCAAGCCCCCCACTTTTCACAGAACGGAACAGATTCGTTCGGCTTGTCCTTTCCCATGTGGACGCCCAGATAAACACTGCGATCACTCTGTGTAGCTTTTGTACAGCAACACGTGACATGAATAGCACTTGTAAAACATACCATACTCGCGAAATAAGAAATATGTTGCTCACTGTTGACCTCGTAAACATTGAGAAATCGCGCCCACCCCACATTTTTGTCTTGTCTCTTAGTTGCTCTGTCTCTTGTTTCCAATATTCTGTTGTGTCTCTGTAGTGTTGGAGAGGTACCCCTAAGTACTTGTCAGGTATAACCTTCCATGTAATGCTTTCAAATATTGATGGTGTGTTCTGCCAATTTCCGTGCCATATTCCAAGACATTTACTCCAGTTGACTCTACTATCAGTGCAATCACAGAAGAATTTCACATCGTTTAGTGCTTCTCTAATACTCTCCCGATCTTCGCAGAACACAGCAATATCGTCGGCGAAACTAAGTATTTTGACCTCTGCAGACATCAAATGAAACCCCCGCACCTGATCATTCTGTATCACTTTCTGGCATAGAGGTTCTAAATAGATAGCAAAAAGCAGTGCTGATGCAGGGCATCCTTGTTTTACACTCGATAAGACTTGTATATTATCACTAAGCTGTTTGTTTATTACAATTTTTGTAGTGCATCCCGTGTACGCCATTCGGACCCCTTCCAACACCACAGACCCTATATTGACATAGTCAAGAATGCTGAAAAGTATGTCATGGTTCACGCGGTCAAATGCCTTCTCGAGATCGATTTGTAGCATAGCTACTTTACCGTCAAACTCATCGCAGCATTCTAACATATTTCGGGCTATATGAATGTTCGTCATAATTGTTCTGCCTTTTATGCCACAAGTCTGATGTGGTCCGACTATTTTTTTAATCACTGTTTGAATTCGCCTGGCCAAAACACCCATGAATATTTTGTAGTCAACATTCGCTAGGGTTATGGGTCTGTAGGATGTGACGGACAGCTGTTTCCTGGGATCTTCAGTTTTTGGGATTAACACGATGTGTGTTCTCCGAAAAGATATTGGCAACTCTTTCCTCTCGTATGCCTCATCGAACACATTCCACAAAGCTTCTGCCACAGGATTTTTAAATTTCTTATAGAATGCTACACCTAGTCCATCTGGACCAGGTGTTTTACCGTTTTTCATTTTTTCAATGGTGATTTCGATTTCTCTGACCGAGATGGGTGCTTCTAATCTCGCTTTTACGTCATCCTCAAGCTTCGGCATAAGTGACAAGAAACGCCGACTATACGTACTCGTGTCCGCTCTGACGCCTCCCAACAGTTCTTGGAAATATTCCACGAACGCGCGCTCAATCTCGGTTTTATCTGTGGTGACTTCATTTTTGTGTTCTATCGCCCTTATCTCGTTTCTTGTCGCGTAGCTCTTTTCATCTGTGACGGCACGTTTTGTGGGAACCTCGCCACACCATAATCTTTCTGCGCGTGCGCGTATCACTGCTCCTCTGTACCTTTCCGTATCTACGGCTTCTAATTCTTGCTTCACTCTTCTTATCTCTTTACTGCGCTCTCCTGGTTGCGCGCATTCTTGACATAGCAAAAATCAAGCTCACATTGCAGTTGTCTTTCTTTTTTCAGGTTAGTGCGTTTTATTGAAACTGATCTTCCAATTGCTTCTATTTTTACTTTTTCCTTGAAGCACTCCCATGTGTAAATTGAACTACTTGCGTCACCTTTCGCCACTTCTTTTAATTCCTTTTCAGCATTTTCTACAAACTTCTCATCCTCAAGTAGCTTTTCATTTAACTTCCAGAGCCCCCAATTGAATTTGGGCTTTTCTTTTTTATTAATGGTGAACATTACTAGACTATGGTCACTAAATGAAACATTCTTCACTGCGTAGCCCTGGCACATAGGAAGCAGGGACGTAGACACGTATGCTCTGTCAAGTCTAGCTTTACTGTTGAGCTGGTAGTGCGTATAGTGAGTACCCTGCGCCAGTACATATCCCACGTCATCCAAGTTCCGCTCACGCGTCATTGAATCCAATACCAAGGCACTAGAGTCACGTACAAAGTTTTTACATGCCCTGTCTTCGGCATTACACCACACAGTTGAAATCGCCTAGAAGTATAACTGCCTTCTCGCATGATAGATACGTATCAAGACTTTCGAAGAATATTTTCCTATCTTGTTGTCTATTTGGCGCATATACGCACACAACGCGCCAACTAATGCCGGAAAGAAGAAAATCACATGCAATTAATCGCCCTTCATTATCACTGTGTACACTTTTTTCGACAATGCCAATTGTGTTCCTTATAAAGAGAAGACATCCGCCTGAAGTACCTACAGAATGACTCACACATATATTGTATCTGGAGCGGAAGTTCAAAAATATGGTGTCCATCTGCTCTTCAGATTCAATTTTCGTTTCCTGCACAGCGGCAATTATCAACGTCATTTTCAAGAAACAAACGACGTAACTGATACTGTCGCCTCTTCGAGCGTAAACCTCTAACGTTAAAGTTGCGACGCGTAAGGCTGACTCTATATTGAAAGCCATGTTTTTTGTTTAGGGAAGGGAGTACAAAACACAGTGTTTACTTTAGGTGAACGTTTCTAAAAAAATGACTTTAGTTTTACTGAAAGTTTGCGGCAATCGGTTCAGGTTTTACAGAGGCATGGTGTGCGCAAACTCCGTTCACTTACGGGTTACTCTCCATCCGGAAAAAGGCACAAAAAACTCAAGTCCCAGGAGCTTTTGCGAAGGCTGCTTGGCCTCCGCCCGTGGATTAGTCTGCAAGTTCGGCCGTGGCTTCAACGTTGGTCGCCTCATTCCTATGGTTTTTGCTGGTGGTTCTTCTCGACCAACGTCTCCGGAGGTAGTGAAGTCTTCCCCAACAATGTCTCTTGGTCGCTTTCCAGCTAGTCCACTGCCTGCGTTGTCGCTGATTTCCATGTCGTCTTGCAGTGTGTCTGCGTTGCTGGGAGCCTTCACAGTCGGCAGGTGCTGTTCTGGCTTGTCTGTCGTTATCGGTTTTTCTGGCTGTGGTTCGGATGCCTTGTTCTCGACCTTTTCATTGTCCATCCTACTAGGCTGCTCAGTTTCACCAATTCTGGGGTCGCCTCTTCCTTCCTCGCAGTCGCGCTCGCTGCCTCTTCAGCTTCATGCTCATCCATTAACAGCTCTGAGTGGTCGTTGCCACTCGGAGGTCCGGTGACGCTGGCATAAGACAACGTGCAGTCGTTCTCCTCGTGGCCAAATCTTCGGCAGGCACCACAGCGTGGCACACGGCAATCTCGCCGTATGTGCCCGTTTGCTCGACAGCGGTAAGCACACTGGCGCTCTGCCCGGAACAACCA
>WOVY01013605.1:0-36647 GCA_013436015.1 Rhipicephalus annulatus
TACGTGAGTAACGTTACGTTAAGTTACGTGAGTAACGTTAAGTAATATGTTACGTGAGTAACGAGACAAAGTATTGCGAATATATTCGAAAAATATATTTGCAAGAGCGGTTGCAGCACTGGCCAGTCTGGCTCCGAGCTCGAGCAGCCAGCGACCCTCATCTTCTTCGTCGGGCGCACACGCGCATTCGCACTATGGTTTGTGGCAGCCTACAGGTAGCATAACCCCCGTCGGCAAAGGCGCCGTCTCGGCGCATCTAGATGTCAAGATCATTGGGCGAGTGGTACTGCTTCAGGCGTGCGACGTGTACGATGTCGCTGGCCCTAGGGTGGATGAAGACGGCGAGGCAGCAGGAGTGATTTCATAAGTGACGGGAGTCACCTCACGAAGCACTCTGTATGGCCCTGTGTACCGAGAGAGCAGCTTGTCAGACAGGCCAACGTGCCTGGTCGGAGACCACAGCAGAACCAACGAACCGGGCGAAAAGTGCACATCGCGGTGTCGTTGGTCGTACCGACGCCGTTGGTTTGCTTGGGAGGTCAGAAGGCGAGCACGAGCGGTTTCGCGTGCGTGGGCGGCCCGGCTGATGGCGTCCAGAGCATATTGTGAAGTTGGAGCTGCTGGTAACGGAATCGTCGTATCGAGGGGTAATGTGGGTTCGCGGCCGAACAGCAAGAAAAAAGGGGAGTAACCAGCAGTGTCGTGGCGCGAAGAATTGTAGGCAAATGTCACGTATGGTAAAGCGATGTCCCAGTCAGAGGGATCTGAGGAAACGTACTTTGCAAGCATGTCAGTTAGGGTTCGGTTCAGGCGTTCTGTGAGGCCATTTGTTTGCGGATGGTACGACGTAGTGAGCTTGTGGCGTGTTTCACAAGAGCGTAGGATGTCCGCTATGACTTTCGATAGAAATGTGCGGCCTCGGTCCGTGAGCAGCTGGCGTGGAGCACCATGTTGCAAGATCACGTCGTGTAGAAGAAAATCGGCGACGTCAGTGGCGCAACTTGTTGGAAGGGCGCGTGTGATTGCGTAGCGTGTGGCGTAGTCTGTGGCCACAGCTATCCACCTGTTGCCAGCAGAAGACAGAGGAAAAGGGCCGAGTAAGTCCAAGCCGACGCGAAAGAAAGGTTCAGTAGAAATATCGAGTGGTTGAAGGCGCCCAGCCGGAAGCGTCGATGGTGTTTTGCGGCGCTGACATTCCTCACACGCCGCGACGTATCTTCTGACGGACCGTGCCAGACCTGGCCAATAGAAGCGACGGCGAATCCGGTCGTATGTGCGGGACACACCCAGGTGACCGGCAGTAGGAACGTCATGGAGTTCGTGGAGTATAGCCAAGCGGAGGTGTTTGGGTATGGCAAGCAGCAGAGATGGGCCGTCTGGATGGAAGTTATGCCGGTATAATGTGCCATTCTGGAGTACGAACGAGCGATAGGATCGGTTCGATGGGGAGGAGTCGAGGCGCTCAATGATAGCTCGTAGGGCTGCATCACGGCGTTGCTCGTCGGCTATGTGGTTCAGTTGAGAAACGGAGCACACGCAGGCGTCGTTGTCAGGTATGGTGGCCGATGGGCCAACTGGATAGCGAGAAGGCAATCGGCGTCCTGGTGCAGGCGTCCAGACTTGTATATCACAGCAAAGGTGTATTCTTGCAGTCGCAGAGCCCAGCGACCAAGTCGACCCGTAGGATCTCTTAAGGATGAAAGCCAGCAGAGCGCGTGGTGGTCGGTGACGACGGAAAAGTGAGTGCCATATAAATATGGGCGGAATTTTGAGACCGCCCAGACAAGAGCAAGGCATTCTCGCTCCGTGATCGAATAGTTACGCTCTGCAGGTGTAAGGAGGCGGCTAGCATACGCGATAACGCGGTCGTGTCCCTGTTGGCATTGGGCGAGAACGGCTCCGATACCGTGACCACTGGCATCAGTTCGGACCTCAGTTGGGGCAGATGGGTCAAAGTGGGCCAGGATAGGGGGCGTCGTCAAAAGTGTTATGAGGTGAGAGAAGGCGGCAGCTTGAGTGGACCCCCACGAAAATGGAACGCCTTTCTTCAAAAGATCGGTAAGTGGTTGGGCGATTGCCGCAAAATCTTTCACGAACCGCCTAAAGTAGGAGCAAAGTCCCACAAAGCTCCGGACATCTTTGGCGGATTGGGGTATTGGGAAACTCGTGACGGCACGAATTTTCTCAGGGTCCGGTCTCACACCAGAAGCATCGACAAGGTGGCCCAGCACGGTAATCTGTCGGCGGCCGAAGTGACACTTCGAGGAGTTCAACTGGAGGCCAGCTTTGCGGAAGACGTCGAGAATGGCCGACAGACGCTCAAGGTGGGTCTCAAATGTAGGTGCAAATACGAGGACGTCGTCTAGGTAACACAGGCATGTTGACCATTTGAATCCGTGTAGCAGAGAGTCCATCATACGTTCGAACGTGGCGGGGGCATTGCATAGACCGAAGGGCATAACCTTGAATTGGTATAGGCCATCTGGAGTGATGAAGGCGGTCTTTTCTTGGTCTTTCTCGTCTACGGCAATCTGCCAATAACCAGAACGAAGGTCGATGGATGAAAAGTAGCGTGCGCCGTGGAGACAATCGAGGGCGTCATCAATACGTGGTAAAGGATACACGTCCTTTTTGGTGATTCGATTTAGATGCCGGTAATCGATGCAAAAGCGCCATGTGTTGTCCTTCTTTTTAACCAGGTCAGGGTCGATCATGGGACGTATTGACATGTCGAGGCATGTGGCATCGAGTGGGCGACAAGAAAAATTGGTGCATGCGTCGGCTGCGAAAGTGGTGACGTGATCATCGGCTAAGGACCGCAACGTGGCGATTAGGATGCCTTCAGGGAGGACTTGCTTTGTGAAGCCGAATTTATGACGGGTAGACGGGTCCGGTTGGAGGCTACAGTTACGATGCAGTGAGGGACGGTGACGTCACGTGCCAGTAGGACATCAGGAATCGGTGTGACGATGTAATTCCCATCCAATACGGGTGAGGTCGTGGCGAATTCGGTGAATGTGAGGGCTTTAGGCGGTAAGCGGAGGAAGTCTGTGGCAGAAAGGCCGTGTTGAGGTTCAGGGTGAATATCCGGCTGAAGAGGAAGGTCTAAGCAAAGAGTACCAGCGGAACAGTCGATCAGAGCAGAATGGGTCGACAGGAAGTCCATCCCTAAGATGAGGTCATGAGGACAGTTCTGGAGCACCGTGAATAGAACAGGAATGTAACGGTCGGCGATGCTTATGCGAGCCGTACACATGCCAATGACAGGAACAGTGCCGCCATCGGCCACACGTACAGCTTCGGTAGCAGGAGGCGTGAGTACTTTTTCTTAAGCGGCGACAAAGATGAACGCTGATTATGGACACATGAGCGCCAGTATCGACTAGTGCCGACAGAGAAATACCGTCCACGTGTACATCGACAAGATTTTTGTTCGTATGAAGCGTCAATGGAGGGTTTGGTTCAGACAGGGATGATGCAGCACTACCTCCAGGGGCTGCACTGTCTAGTTTTCCGTCGGGTACGATGAAAAGTTAGGCGGCGAGTGATGGCGGCGTGGCTGGGGCGACGGGGAACGACGGCGTTGAGGGGACGGAGAACGAGCAGGAAGGCGGCTGTTAGACGTGTCGAAAGCAGGGGCGGTACGGCTGGACGAATACCGGCGAAGATCTTCATATGGGCTATAAGGTGCGAAAACTGGCTCCTATGTGGCGGCGTCCAGGAGGCACGGCAGTAGCGGGAGACATGTCCAACGCGGTGGCACCGGAAGCAGATCGGTTTGTCGTCAGGAGTTCGCCATTCCGCCGGGTTGCGAGATCGTGGAGCAACAAATGGGTCACGTCGAGGTGGATTAATGGGAATTGGTCTGGAGGAGGGGCAAGAGATGGGGCAAGCATCAGGGAACCCGCGGTTGGCGAATTCTTGTCGTACGACCGCCTGAATAACGGAGATCGCGGGGGTTGTCGGCATCGTATGTTCGAAAGAAGTGGGCTGAAGCGGCGCTGGACTTGCTGCTTCAAGTTCCCGTCGAACGATACGCGTTACACTCTGCTCAAAGGGCGGTGTGACGGTAGAATCGGAGCAGGTGGACGTAGCCGCCGTGTTTGGCAACCGAGAAAAAAGGAGGGCGCACCCGACGGCTTTTTGCTGTTTCGAAACGGCGGCATTCTTGAATTACACGGTCGATGGTCGAGACGTTAGTGTACACCAGCAAATTGAAGGCGTCGTCCGCGATCCCCTTCAAAACGTGTCCAACCTTTTCAGCCTCAGACATCGCCTCGTCTACTTTTCGGCAAAGAGCGAGAACTTCTTGGATGTATGACACATACGATTCAGTTGGCGACTGGACACGGGTAGCCAGCTCCTGTCGTGCAGCTGCGTGGCGACCGGTCGGGTCCCCAAAGATGTCACGTAGCTTCTCCTTGAACGTGTCCCAGCTGGTGAGTTCGGACTCATTGTCTCGTACCAGACACGCGGGGTTCCGTCCAAGTAAAAGAGAACATTAGCGAGCATCATGGTAGGGTCCCAGCGGTGAGTTTGACTGACCCGTTCATAAAGGCGAAGCCATTTGTCGACGTCGAGGCCAGGTTGCGCAGAAAATGTCCCGGGATCACGGGGTGTTTGGACGGCGACAAAGGTTGTCGGAGAAGCCGCAGATGGTGAAGCGGACGCGTTGTCACTGAAAGCCATGGCGGGAAGCTGGAGGATGCGGCCACTGCGGAGCTGCGTGGTGAGGACGGGGATCGTTCCACCTCCACCAAATATGTTACGTGAGTAACGAGACAAAGTATTGCGAATATATTCGAAAAATATATTTGCAAGAGCGGTTGCAGCACTGGCCAGTCTGCCTCCGAGCTCGAGCAGCCAGCGACCCTCATCTTCTTCGTCGGGCGCACACGCGCATTCGCACTATGGTTTGTGGCAGCCTACAGGTAGCAATATATTCGCTTTTTTTTTCCTCGATGGTCCGGTTAGAAAGACGGCGCCTCACGGCCGAGCGACGGCTAACAGGAGAAGAGGAGGGGGCCGTGACGGGGCCAATTGAAATTGGCTCGAAGCACTAAATACCGACCTCGCAAAGGCGGGCTCCCGAATGAGCGACTCACGATCCCACCCGAACACGCATCCATGGCAGGCGTATATTGGGAGATGGAGAGAGAGAGAGAGGGCGTCCATGCCTGTCGGCTCCATGTACTCGCCCGTTCCTCTCACTCTCTTTCTTACTATTATTATTGATTTCCTGCCTTCTTTGGGCACGAAAGCAGAGAAATGAAACCAGGAGAAAAAAAAAATTGCCGATTCCGGAGGAAGTTGTGTGGGTTCCAGACGTGACGCCGAGCCCTCTTTTCTTGAGTCGCTCGGCCAAAAACATTATATATCAGTATACGTGCTCGTACAAGAGGTGCCTGCGAGGCAGTGATTAAGAATACCGTTTCGCTTTATTTTAGTTTCCCCTGTCTAAGCGAATTAAAGACTGCGCGAGAAGAAAAAGAGCTACTGGATAAACGCGTAGCATCCTTCTCGCTTTCGCTATTGGCGTCTCTCTTTTTCTTCCTCTAATTCTTCTGCTTCTTGTTCTTTTCTTTTTTGGAAGGTTTTCTAGACGACGTTCATTATCGCCCCTTCTTCTCTCGTTGCAATTCTATACCGCGAGCCTTTCTGACCGCACATTTTTTTTTTTTTATCGTCGGTGAGGTGGCTGTTTCAGAAGCAAATAGAAGCGAATGCAAATTCGAAACATCCGGCGAGCTCCGGAAACAAGAGCGTCTACATATCGAAAACAGAGCCGGGGAAGCACGACTGGCGAGTCAAGGAAATCATCTATAAAGGCTGCGCGGCTGAGAAGGCGAACATGCGAACGTGAACCACAATACTGAGAGGAGCGAGAAAGTGGCGCAGGTATACATTAAACGAAGAAATAAGCAAACGCTCTGCGCCGATAGAAGATAGCGCGAAACAGAGCGATGGGAGCGAGACTTGCGGAGTCGGCCCGATCGCCCTCGAGGTTTGCTAAGCGTCGAACGGAAAACAATCTCCGTCGCAGCTAAGGCACACTCACCTCCCCCCCCCTCCTCCTTGGTCTTTTTGCGCGTTATTATGCTAATGAGAGACATTTATTCATCCGTCTCCTCCGCTGCAGTCCGCTCACGAAACAGCCGTCGATGCACCAGTGGGCATGCACGTATACTTTCTGTATACATTGCCCGTTGTGCTTTTCCGGTCGCCTGCACCGGACTCTCGCCTTGGAGAAATCCGCTTTGGAACTCCTCTTGGCGCGCGTGTGTTCGCGCATGCGTCTGTTCGACCGCTGTATACTGTAGTTTCGAGCAGCGGGGGGTGGGGGATAAAGGCAATACGGCGACGCGCCTAATTGTAATCGTTGCCTCACGTTTTCGGGGCAGATCAAGGCGGCCGCGGCCATTTCGAACCTCTCCCCCTCTCTTCGCCTTTACCGCGTCGCCTAATTCCTGAATTTTCCGTACGTCTTCTTCTTCGTCTTCTCTTTTTGGGGAGAACCGTTTCGCACTTCTACGATTACGACAGTCAGATATGACGAGTGACTCGCAATTACAAACAATCGGCGTCCTCATGCATACACGTGCGTTCGCTTCCATTTTTTTTTTTCATTTCCGTTTCCGCAGCCCAACATCTACAACATCATCACCCTCCTATCCGTCTTCCTCCTCTCCACATCCTCCTCGATATCATTCCGCAGTTCTTACACTTGTCGTTCTTGCCTTCGATGACTCCGGCCGCGGGCTCTATAGCTTCACGCGTGTGCGCCCTGTGGCGGCTTTTGTTTAAGCTGTGCGCACTCCCCCTTACAGACCCCCCCCCCCCCTATTTCCCAAACGTCGTGCCGTGTCGGCATGGCCTTTGTATACGGCTTGTCCCGCGGCGAATGAATAATGTGCCCGAGTTTACTGAGAGCCCATACGACGGCGGCGAGAGTCGAATGTGCTCGCCCATGCTTTCCGCTTCAATTCTGCTCTTGTTTACGCCGCCGCCGATACACACACGATCTTCGATCGCGCACGACGTCGGAAAGGAAATTACGCGAACCGCGTTCTACCCCCTGCTCCGCTCGGGTTATGGCTAATAACGCGAGAGGAACGCGGGCATCGAAATGACACGAACGGAATCGCATCTCGGCCCCCTTGATTACAGACACTCGTGCTCCTCGTTTTTTTTCCCTTGCATACAGGGCATCGCGCGAAATGCGTCGCGTTCGTTTCACCCGACTCGGGCTGGGAGAGAAGATCGCCGATGCTTCTTAGAAAACGTCTGTCTCAAATGAGAGGCCGATATGAGCTTCAAGGCTCCGGCTTGTTCGTTGCGTTTTCTTGACTATCACTTGCGTCGGATGCGATTTTCTAGTTGCATTAACGGTCGGAATGACCTTGCGCTTTTTCGTGCTCGCAGCAGCTCAAACTGCCCCTCCGAGGAATCTGCAATCAACCCCTTTCTCGCACCCTTTCGGATATGACCACTGATTTCCTAATTTTATCCATTTCTTCCATCCTACTGCGTTTTCCCGCTCTTGAAGCTTATGGCAGTAGCTCTATGATAAGCAACCGGTTATCTGCCCTCCACATTACACATAATGCCCAGCTCGATTTCCGCCTATTAGTGACAATTAAGATACCGGCTATTCGCGTTTGCTCCCAACCACCGCCGTCTTGTGTCTTGTCATTACGACTAACATCCCGTATTCCATATCGCTCATTTAGGACGTAATGTCTCCTCAGAAAGGAAAAAGGGATACCATAATCGATAGCAAGTGTTCCTTCCGCGTTTTCCGCGGTCTATTTACTTAGTTTTTCGCGGCGTAAGCTGTTGTGGCTTGCTACAACAGCCAATTTTGGAGGCGATGTCTTCTGCCGGGGCCGTAGTGTATACGCCGCGGCCATCGCTAATACTGAGGGGGGGGGGGAAATGTGCGAGTTCCTGCTGGATTACAACTCGGTTGCTCTCCACTGGAGTCAATTCTCTTCGCGCAGAACCAAGCCAGTTCTTGAGACTGCTTCACGAAAACTCGCATGGTCCCTAATGCTCTTGTCAAGACGACTCGAAGGTGAGAGCCATCTCCTTCTCAGCTGGTCGCCTCCCCCTTCCCTTTAAAACTTTTTGTATGCTTTTAATTAGGCCCTGGTTAAATACTGGCTATATCCAGGAAACCAGAGGGAAAATGTCCGGTATCATTGTTATATCTAGCACTTCAAGCGGGACCTGAATAAGAGTGCATCCAACGCAGCACTGCATTGCCTCCAGGATCGGTGGCATTCGAAAATTTCTGCACGTCCCACGGTCTCGCAGTTTCTCTGGGATCGGTGCACCTTCGACCAGGCGATGACGTCACATGATGACATCCTCGCATGACGTCGCGATGATGTCACGAGTCTGGTGAGTTGTGACGTCATTACATGATAAGGATCAGTTTCATCACTCCTGTTGACGCCGCCGACGGTGATGGTGACTTTTCGCATTTGATGAGCGCTTTCTCCTTAAAGTTCATTATGAATGTGCCATCCTGTGAAGGAGTCGCATGAGCGGCCATGCGTGTTTTGCGACGCAGAATTGTGGAACCGTATCAGCCATTGCGCCGAGCGGATTGCGCGGTTTAAATGTGCCCACCCATGAAAAAGAGCGCAGGCATAAATCATCGTATACTAAACAGGCAGAGCGCAAACAAAGTGTGCGGCATAGTATATAGGTGCGCATAATGCCTTACAGATGCGTTGGGGTTACTTCAAGTATCTAGCGTATACTATTACCATCACAAAGCACAAATGACGGCATTTTGTTAAGCATGTGAACATTGAAACAATACACTTTATGCAGTACATGTATATTTGAGGTAGGTGCCCTAAGATAGTTTACAACGCGCTTTTATAGAAGCCGCCTCCTCCAGCTTGCTCTGATAGTGCTGAGTGTTCCACACGGTCCTGGACTTCATTTACTTGCATTTTGCGTTGGCGTATCTCCCATATGCTCCATATACTGGCTATAATACATCTGAACATACAACATACAGCAACGTGCAGAGATTTTCGTGTAGCATGCACGCAGTGTGCTTTCTGTGAGGGCTCCATCCCCAAAATGTTATGCCCTGGCATTTAGGTGCGCCGGCTCGCTTTGGTTTACAGGGTGCTCCTGAATGCGAAGCGCGAGCGGGCCCGCCCACACAACTGCTCCGTCTTCTGTATCCCCGCATTTAACGTTGGAAGGCCCGCCACAAGCGGTTCTTATAAGCGGCCGAACACGTATACCATGCGGGGGACACATTCTTATAAGGATATTTTTGGGTCAGGTAAACGAGTGCGGAAGCAATTTCTCGCGCTAGACGTCTTGCGAAAAGGTTCAGAGCCTTCTGCGTTTCAGTTGTATACCGGGAGCGCGACCCAGCAATATAGCTGGACACTGATCGTGTATACCTACACCAAACCCTGGAACAAAAAACGAGCACCAAAACTGCGGCAGTTCTCTTTTGCAGCGGAGGCGAGGAAGACGCTCGGGTCGCTATTAATACACCGCTACGCATCTCCTTCCATACATCGCCGTCATAATGGTGCGTCCCGCCCACAACTGCGCTCTAGCGCGCGCACGCTGTTAAACAACGCAAGTGTGCCCCGCGCAGCCCTGTTATCATCAGGAAGACCAGATCTTTATTAAATGCCGCCCTTATTTTCCCTCTAATTCCTATGGAGCCCCACTGTCTGATCGACTAGAGCGGGCAGCGATAGGCTCTTGTCCAGTAATTAACATTCAGCGAGTGTGCTACAACGGGACCCTTCCCTGTATTCACTGGGAGTGGGCGGTCAAGTATTTGTCTAGCGCCACGCAAAACGACGCTGGCCTTGCTGCGCCGCCCGTATTACTTCATCGCCTATACTTGCTCGGAACGGTGAAAAAAATACAAAGAAATAGGCGTCCAGTAATCGCAGGCCAGGCTGTGTAGAAGGCGCCTGGTGGTGTACGGTAAGGAATATACTCGAAGAGACGGAATTGAGCGGGCGGCGCAGATACATGCCGACCGGGATAGCAGCAAAGTCGAGGGCGCCCGGTGCCCGTGTTGTATACAAGGGTGCTTCGAGCTTTGGGCCGCATTATTACGAGCACCGTGTAGTACGTGGCGTTCGGGAAGTACAACTTCCGAGGCGAAGCGGTGTGCGTGGATGCCACGAAGCACACGAAGAGAAAACAAAGACAGGGTTTGGAGGGAAGCGGGGAGGAGGGTAGACTGCGACACTGGAGCGGGGGTGAGCGCTTCCATATACGATAGCGCGCGCCGATGGTGCATGGCTCAGAGATGTTTCTGTAGGCGCAACACGGAACGGGCCCACACCGCGAGGTATGCATTCCGAAGGGGGCGGAATTACATCTTGTTCACTCACACGCTCTCGGGCATGTAGACCAAGCCTTTTTGACTGCCTCGGCATTTCTCTTACTGCGCCGTAGTCTACACTTCTGTTTTCTTCGGGGCTGCGTTTCTTTCGACTTCTTTCTGACCCTCCTAGCAGTTGTTGCCGCTCGGTGTGCCGTAATGTGCCTGGCTCCGGTTCATGCATCGAACTGCCTCCAAGCATCTCGGTCCGGTCCAAGCCATTTTTTTTTCCTTCCGCCTTCGCTCTTTTTGTGCGCATGCGCGGGTTAGCGCCAGATACGGACCCTGTAATTGAGGCTAAAGGCGTGGATTTGGTCTGGTCGACTCGGAGGAGTCGACATGAAGCGCCGAAAAAGAAATAGAAGAAAACAAAGCAAACGGCTAAAAGTACCACGTTTCTTCCTTTTTTTTTTCTGCCGAGTTTTCCGCGTTTGCTTGTTTGCTTTCGTTCATGTTCTCGCCTTGACTGCGACCCCCGTGAAGTTTCTTCCGTTCTTTCTCTTCATTCTTTCCCTATCATCTTTAGTCTGTGACTGCAGCGTTTTCGTCACCCGCTTTTCGCACCGGGCATCACAGACCGTGCTGGGCATGATGAGGATCTGAGACGGGCGCCGGGCATACTCTCAAAACACGAGGAAAGCATACACGATTCCGAGCCATTCGGGCTCTTGCGTCGTTTACGGTCCCGATTTGGGCGCGGCGCAATCGGGGAAGCAATGCTAACCGAAATTGCGGCTTTTCGTTACGTTAATAGCGTGCGTTAATCAGCTCTGCATCGCGGTAACACGCTGAAAGCGTAAATAATGGAGGGATAACAAGACCTGGGTGCTGTCTCTGCAGTTCGCCGACCGCGAGACGGGAGGTTGTTCTTGCGGGTTTCCGACAAGGATAGGCTGCATGCAATCCGTTGTGTACAACTGGAGTTCCTTATAGAACACGGGACATATGTCCTTATTGTTGGGTAACTATGTATAAACGTCGGACTAAGAACGTTTACCAAACATCCGTGTTTCGAAAATAGATCACCAGAATTGAAACAACGCGATCACCTTCGCGTTCACTCATTACGCTACATCTCCCATTTATTGCTCCACGAAATGGTTGGTCCAATGTTCTTACAGTAATGGCTTACGCGTTACCAACGAATGTTCTCGTTGAATGACTTACAATAGCAATAATTGTTTGTGTGTAACGTCCCAAAACGACGATGTGGTTATGAGGAACGCAATAGGGAAGGGATGCGAAAATTTGGACCACCTGTTTCTTTTTTTTTTACGTACAACGATACGCGGGCTTCAAGCATCTTCGCCTCTTTTGAAAATGCGGGATTCAATCCTGCGACCCGCGGGTCAGTAGTTGAGCGCCAGAAACCACTAGATACGGTGCAGTGACCGACTTCTCATTTAACTTTCGTTCACTCACTAGCACCCAAATAGTTTATTGTTGTTATTGAAGCCTTCAAGAGCTCGGAATATCGGCATCAACTATGCGCTCTCTAGAAAGCCTGCGATGCTGCGGTTAGGCTATAGGTCTAACTGTCTCCACGAGGGAGCGGGCCGCGGTGTTGTTACGAAGCGCGCCTCCGACGACGTTACGAAGGGCGCCTCGAAATTTCATCGCTGCAACCACTGTTTCGAAAGACGGCGACGCCAACACGGTCCCGAAGGCGCCACTGCTTCGAACTCCGCCGGGAAGGTCACCAGCCGTTTCGTAGCGTAGGTTTCTCAGCTCGCGACTGCTTCTGCGCAGAGCTGATAGACGAGCGGACGAGACGACGGTGAGTTAAACAAGGTTTATGTACAGCATATATACAGAGGCGTTACAAATTCGGCACTGGGGCCGAATGAGACTCGAAGAGCCGAGCTCTCCTCTCTAACACATAGGTCTGCTCTCAAATGTGACTGCTCTCCAACAGGTCTCCCGCTCGCGACGCGCCGCAGGGCTTCTTTTATATGCACCGGGTCCAACCCAAATGTCCAACCAGAAGCGCCGCTGGTCGTCAGGTCAGACTCCTCCAATGGGGGTCGCCGCTGGGCCACGTCATTCTTTCTCATCGAATCTGGAGAGGCTGCGCTGCAGGTGGCTGCACCCAAGGACGAGTGACGTCGCAAGCATTGCGTCAGCCGCCAGACAGGAAGACGCCGGTCGTTTACTCGACGGGCTCGCTTGCGGAGGTGACTCACTGCACGTGCACGCCAGAAAGGCGCCGTCGACTGTTGACGCCGTTGAGTTGTTCGCGTCAGGCGGACTCGCGGGCTGGCCTTGACACAGATTGCCTTTTTCAGAGGCACGGACGTTCGCTGTCGACTCGCAGGCATAACCGTGTTGCCCTAAGGTGGTGGCACTTCTCGGGATCTTTAAAATAAAGGTCTTCGTACCGTAAGCTCACACATTTGTTAGACCTGAACAAATTCCGCAACATAACTGAACCTCTGGTTCTATTCAAGCTCGCTTCTGAACCAACTGTACTTGTCATATTCCCGCTGCTGTGCCTACGAAAGATTTGGCCAAGTCGCGACGACTTTCAAATTAGGCAACGCTGCAACGCACTTTAAATACAATTTCATTCATTCCTTCGACGAGGCTCAAAGGTTCGCTTCATATAAGATAGACATAGTGACTTTTGTAGATATCCTCATCATTAATATGATATGTGGGGTTTAACGTTCCAAACCACCATGTGATTATGAGAGACGCGGTATTGGAGGGCCCCGGAGATCTTGACCACCTAGGGTTCTTCAACGTGCACCCAAATCTGAGCGCACGGTCCTACAGCATTTTCGCCTCAATAGAAAATGCAGCCGCCGCAGCCAGGATTCGATCCCACGACCTGCGGGTCAGCAGCCGAGTACCTTAGCCACTAGACCACCGCGGCGGGGCCCTCATCATTAATTAAGGATCGTGAAGCAAGCTGCCAAATGACTGAATATATCACTTGCTCTAGCGTGCCACTTACTAACTTCAAGTATCTTGATATATTAGTCTAATTAACTGGGAATCCGCTCAGCCTGAATTCACATAAAGTTAGATGCGATGCTGGAGTCACATACACGATCATCTTTCTTTCCTTCAGCCTGAACGTCCAGTATCGCATTTCAGTCACGCACAGAGCGAAGCCTGCCGATGTCATTGCAAGGAGGGCAGGTCGGTTGACTGGATAGCCACGCCTGGTCTTGCTATAACGCAGGTCGCCAGAGGGCGTAGTACGCACACCGGAAGCAAGTCCGTCACCTGGTTGCCACTCGGATTCCAAGCAGCTGCGGGCGTTCATTCACCCTCGGCTACTGCCACCTCGCAACCGAGGCAGGTGCGCGACGCGTATGCTCCACACACGCGTATCGCGAAGAATTCCAGGGGCTGACCCGTGCAGCGAGGGGCCCAGTTCACTTGTGTACGTTTATATACGGTCGACGCGTATAAACGCACAAACACCTGACGTGTATTGCACGCATGACACTGCGAGGCAGAGCTGACAACCGGCCGTCTGCAGTCCGGCATACGAACGCACGTAGCCCTAGCCCCGGTGAGACGAATTTCTCCCAGGGAGGTAGCAAACAAACTGCCACATTGCTTGCATCCGCGCTATTCCTCGCCCTATACAACCAGGGCGGTCATCATTCTAGCGCTGTGAGCTTGTTGTTATACTCTGCCGGTAGATGTATACCCTCTCTCCCCCATGTCTATAGTTCTTGCCCCCCAACTCGCTCCCCTCCTATAGCTCCCTCGTCGCCCAGCCCAAGAGATCCCCTTGCTGACATTGCTTCGTTGTTATTGCATTACAGTCGCTCTAGCTGGCCGGCGCAATTTCCAGATTCCGAAGGTTTGCTTCTTGCTCCTAAGGACGAGGCCGGGCAGAGGATAGGCAAATTATGGGTTTCGCATACGAGAACGGACAAGAAAAAAAACTAATCAAAATGCGTCGTCGTCAACTTTGTTTTACTTCGGCGGGCAGGGGCGCTCCGTCGGTATTTTATTATCGTGAATTTTTATTTCTTCTATTTTCGGCCCCCTTCCGTGCCAACCTGCAGAAGAACATCGGACGTTCTGGTGCGGAGCAACTTTCGTCTCGCTTTTATGGGAAGTTAACGCCCTTCGCGCGATGTGCCATACCTGCTTCGTCGCTCTCTCTCACTTCTCGATGCTGCCGCTGTTGTCGGTGTGGTGGTGCGGCGCCGGCGTTTAATTTCGGGCCGCTCCAGCTCCGTAAAGCAGCGCCGCGGAGCCGGGCGAGCGTAATATAATGCATCTCTCCGCCTCGTTCCGATTAGGGAAAGAAGCGGAAAGCGCGCGCTGAATTGATGGACGCGGAGATGGCGGAGGGGAGCTGGCTCTTGTCTGGGAGCGTCCAGCGATCTGCTTTCCACGACCACCGATCGCCCGGGTCAAAGTGATTTTGCCCGCGAAAAAAAGAGGAGCAAAGATCCACCACTCCGGAGGAATATGGAAAGAGGGCGAAGCAGGTATATACACGAAGAAACTGCGTGTCTTCTTGTACGTAACGTCATGGTGCAAGAAACGAACGAAGCAATGGACAGTGACGACTCGCATCTCGGAGGTAGCGGATTACACGTCATTTATTGGAGGAGAACGCTTTGGGCTACTTTCATGTCTCAGGACAAAGCGGACTATAGGTAGTGACAAAGTAGTGATTTTTGCGTTCTGTAGCGTCTTATACTCTCTGTACCACTTCAATGCACACTTGGCAAAGCACACTTCTGCACACTCGGTGACATATTAGATTGTATACAATCAGGGCCTAATCTTTTCACAAGACGAAACCAGACAGAGTGTTAGAGCCAAGCATTTAATTAACTTGAGGTATCCACTCAATTACATTGCCCCCACCCCCCCCCCCCCTTCTTGTCACCCACGCACCTCAGCCTTTCGCATCGCACTGTGTTACACTCCATGCATCAGCGCGCCTTTGAAACCAAGCAGCGATGTCAACTGACGACATCGAATGACAAATGTGGTCTGCAAGTGACGTCATCCAGTGATGTCAAGATGACGACACAAGAGAGAAAGCAAAAGGAAAGGCACAAAGTTTAACCAAACGGGCGTCCGATTTGCTACCCTGACCTGGATATAACGGAACCAGGAATAGAAAGAAAGATGGAAAGAGAAGAGAGAAGAGTGGTTTTGAAGATTAGTGCGGGCACGAACATCCCATTGTCACGTCGCAGCATGACGTCGTTCGTGACGTCACGTGGGTCTTCGAACTACTTCATTCGCCTGCTATTTTTTATGTAGTGATGCTATAGTGCCTAAATTATACTTATATTCAAGGCTCTATAGTGCTGCAAAACGCAAGAAGGCACGCCTTTTTTTTTTTTTTGCTCGTTCTTGAGCGATTGCTTGACTATAGCGAAACTGTTGCGGGCGCGCTAGGCTTCCAGAACTGAAAGTTTGTGAAACGAGCAACAAGTGTGACCAGGGGCAATGCAAATGCCTGATTCAAAGCAACAATAAACGCGACGCGAAAAATACATCTACACGTGCAATAGTATACCGCCGTGGATAACAAGTAAACGGATGGAAATGCATGAGCACGACGCGACAGTTCCAGAACGTATCACCGAACGCGGCGGTGTGCAGGGATTCGTGAAATCGCAGGCGTAAAATGAAACACGCATGCACTTACAAACTCAGCCGCACAATGTAACGGCGGAAATCGAGCATTGCAACGCCATTTCCCGCCGGGTCTGTAACAAGCATTCTCCTTTTCTGGAGCGGTTTACTTCACGCTCGTTATACGGATCTGAATTTCGATCTCCGTGCACAATTAATCTTCGCCCACTACTATCCCCACCCCCACCCCTTCCCTTCCTGCATATCACACTTACACAAGAAGGGTCGTATATCGAATGCAGCGAGGCCAACTGGAATCCGCCACGGCCCAGACCTTATTTACTGCTCGTTCTTCCAGGAATACTGCGTAAAAGCTTCGTGAGCACGACGAGGAAGCTTGGGCCCCGAAACTGTCCTCAAGCGAACACGCGTGGGCAAGCATAAAATCGAGGCGACGCCTCTGCGAGTGGTCCGTCGTGCACGCTGCAGCGCATTGGGCACGGTCGTTAACGAGTCACCCTCGACTGTGCAAATCGACGAGGTGTTAGCGACCAAATAATAAAAAGTCAAGTGAAACAGGAATATCTTGCAGGTGGGAAAAACAGAGAATAAGACCAGCTCGTGCAGACCACCCCAGAAGGAAGATTTTTCGCGAATGGACCCGCGACCTCCACGATCGATCGGCGGCTGCTCCAGATTCGGCCCACCGTCACACCAAACCGGCAGTTGGTCCTGATGTATAGTATGGTTCACTGTTAAAGGGAACACTGGAATGCACACCATCAATACCACTGGTCCTCTCAGAGCAAGTGGATTAAGAAACATTTTTCATGCAAGTCAATAGTCTGTGAAGAGGAGTCAGAACTTTCAACCACCAGTATAGTCTCATGCATATCTAAGCCGCAATGATTCCGTAAGATAGTGAAATCTGAACATGCTGCTCACGGAGGTGTTCCCTTTAACAATGAACCCGTCTGTACATGCCCAACAAATGTACTGATTTAAAAAAAGCAATCGAAGCGAAGCTTCGAATTTCTGCATGCGATCCCGGCAACAAAGTCATTCGTATAGCCCGAAACACAGGTATGCGTGAAAAAGAGTCCGATTTATCGACTAAACGCAGCAACATCCGCGCCCAACGACTTTCCAACAAGTTTCCACCAGGACAGGTTTCCAGCAAGTGCGAACAGTGGGATCCACCCGAATTGATGACGCGTTCTCCGGCGAATGGGTATACAATGAATGCGCATGATTTTTGAGTGGTCGCCATCCTGAGCGTATGAAATCAGTTGTGCATTTGTTTATTGTATGTCATTTTTGTACGGAAATACTGTTGCTATATATATGAACGAGGCGCTTTACGTTCTAATTATTTCGTATTTTTAACTGCTTTTAGTTTTACTTTAAAACGTCTTGTTAGCTGATAAGCACAGTCTGAACAAATTTGCTAAAGTCCCGTAGCCAGAATGCCGGGCAGCGAACTTTAGTTGTCGCCCCGCCGTGGCGGTCTAGTGGCTAAGGTACTCGGCTGCTGACCCGCAGGTCGCGGGTTCGAATCCCGGCTGCGGCGGCTGCATTTACGATGGAAGCGGAAATGCTGTAGGCCCGTGTGCTCAGATTTGGGTGCACCTTAAAGAACCCCAGGTGGTCAAAATTTCCGGATTCCTCCACTACGGCGTCTCTCATAATCATATGGTGGTTCGGGACGTTAAACCCCACATATCAATCAAATCAGCTTTAATTGTCGATTGAGAACTTTTCTTGTGTTGCGTTCAGGCACATTGATTATATACGCCCCCGATGTGGGAAAAGTGATCAACCGTATCGTACGCATCGCGACCGACCGACCGACCGACCGACCGACCGACCGACCGACCGACCGACCGACCGACCGACCGACCGACCGACCGACCGACCGACCGACCGACCGACCGACCGACCGACCGACCTACCGACCTACCTACCTACCTACCTACCTACCTACCTACCTACCTACCTACCTACCTCTATCTATCTATCTATCTATCTATCTATCTATCTATCTATCTATCTATCTATCTATCTATCTATCTATCATCTATCTATCTATCTATCTATCTATCTATCTATCTATCTATCTATCTATCTATCTATCTATCTATCTATCTATCTATCTATCTATCTATCTATCTTCGAGCATCACGTTGTACGTGCATGCCCTATCATGTGTGAGTTCCCAACACAAAAGTACACATCCTTACATACATTGCACGTACGTACAACCAACATACATACTCACGAGAGAAAAAGACGCGTAAGTGCAAACGATACGCTTATGTCGAAAAAGCGAGCCTGACTATTGATAACAATGTTTAGCGTTTACCAAGCTAGGGCTGTTAGGATTGCTTCTGGCCACCTAGGCGGCTCTTTGATGTGCACCTAAATACAAGCACATGGTTGTTGTTGCATTTTGAACCGATTGTTATGCGGTTGCCGCCATCGGGAGTCGAGCTAGCATGCTCGTTCTTAGCAAAGCCACACTCTCCCTGCTAAGCCACCACAGCAGGTGAAGTCTTTCGAAGAAAAGAAAAAAAATATATAAAAAGCACCGTACTGCAAAATGAACATGGACTACACAAGAAGAGCCCAGCACTGACGTTAACGGCATAAGAGTTTCCTATAATTAACTGGAGAAGACTTTGGCGCTGCGATCGTTCAGCGACCATGGGAATGATGGGTAGTACACACATTTGCCTAGTCTTCATACTTGCGGGCGGCGAATCGTACTTGCGGCTTCGTTTATTGCTGGTTACGGTTTTGTTTTGACAGAAAGAACGAACCCTTCTGAACTTAGGGACTTGATTCGAAATGGTAAGCTTAAAAGAATAAGGTTGTAAAGCGCAAACGGTGAACATTTGCTAATTTATGTTTTCGTGAAAAAACAGCTCCAAGCCACACGAACACACACGGAGCCAGAAGCAGGCCAGAAGTACGAATATTAGACAAATGTGTGCACTACCCATCATTCCCATGCTCGCTGAAGCGCCGTGTGTTGCAGCTCCCATAGACACTAACGCCAGAGTTTTCTCTAGTTAATATTTAGGAAACTCTATGGTTAACGGGGCTATACGTGTATGGCAGTATACGAGTATGGCTAAGCTGCTGAGATCTCGGGTAAGCATATACGCTCGAGGGAGAGAGGGGCTGGGGAAGGGAACGAGAGGCCATCTCTCTTTATTATCCGCTTCGCGCGGCAGGTCAACAGTCGGCTCGGGGCAAGTATAGGTGGAGCTTTATCGCGCCCTCCAGGGGGGGAAAAAGAAAAAAAAAGAAAACAGACGCGCGCGCGCGCACTTCGGGCACGCGACCATTTCGCCGCAAGTCGCGAGCTTCCATGGGGCCACCCTCTGGGCGCCTTTTAATGGCGCGGGACGCCAACGAAGGGGTTAACGGGCAAAGCTCCAGCGACGATGACCGATCTGCTGCCCACATTAAAAACACGCCGATACCTGTGTGTATATAAAAAACGAAGAGTTTAAGCAGCCCGCGTGAGACTTTCGCAGAGAATGCCGAACCATCAGTGAGGAAAAAAAAAAGTGGACGTGGCAATGAGCACTGTGGTAAGCATGCTTGGGAGGCCACTTTATTTCAACTTCTCCTATCTTTGATGTTTTTTTTTAGGAATAGAGCCTGCTGTTAGCCGCATTTACGATTAGACAGAATAAAGAAGGATCGGTGGTGCGTGTCGTTGTGCTTAGGTGCAATAGCCCAGGAAGCTCGAATATACGGCATGCAGATGCGCTTTTTTTCGTCGCATAAAACTGAATCACGTGACTATTCTTCATGCATCGGGCAACGCTTTCTGTCTGCGAGCGTTAGATTGTATTTGTGCTCCGCCTATGTCCCTTGCGTAAAATTATCTCTCTCTCTCTCTCTCACACACACACACAAACACAAACAAACTTCAATAGTGCGCTTTTTTTTTCTCTGTTCCTAAGTACTCTGTCCAGTACCTTTTTTCCAGCGCACTAAAGAGCACATGTGCTTTCGGGTATCTATGTTTTTCCTTTTCTTCTCTAACTTTTTTGCGAATGGCGAAAAGACAGAGAGAGATAGAGAGACTACTTGATGTAAACACAGGGAGGGAACCTGGTAGAAGAACAGATTCGTTATCCTGCGTAGGCGAGCGGAAACGGTGATCATGAATTGATTGATTGATTGATTTGTGGGGTTTAACGTCCCAAAACCACCATTTGATTATGAGAGACGCCGTAGTGGAGGGCTCCGGAAATTTTGACCACCTGGGGTTCCTTAACGTGCACCCAAATCTGATTACACGGGCCTACAACATTCTGCCTCCATCGGAAATGCAGCCGCCGCAGCCGGGAATCGAACCCGCGACCTGCGGGTCAGCAGCCGAGTACCTTAGCCACTAGACCACCGCGGCGGGGCAACGGTGATCATGAAATTACATAAAAAATCGTTAATGTGAATCGTAAAAAATTAACGAATCGGAGAAAGCGAGAAAGAAACTAGGGCGTGGCAGCAAGGTCTGTTACGCTGCGTAAACGAAAATCTCCTACGATCACATTCACCTAAGAATCGGTTCGAACGAAAAAGATTTTTTTTTTCATTCTCAGTCGACTGTTTTGATCTTGCACCCGTCCCCTCTTCCCTTTGCAAAGTTTTCTGCGGCGCATGTGGCGTCGCACTTCCTCTAGGATTTGTCTAACCTTGCCCAAGCGGGGATTTCTTGTCAAGCGACGTCACAATGACGTAATGGTTGCGTCACAACTTTTAGCGACCTCTTACGTAACATTGGACGTCATCACGTGACTGCTAAGACCGTATGTTGACGTCGACAATCACTGTTCGTGCTTCACGAGTAATTTAAGTTTCTCAGTAAACACACACGCACAAGTAAACATGAGCTAAGGTTCTCACGTCAAAAGGGAAAATGAACTTAAGCGAAAAGGCGCGAAAACTATGCAGCGGGTTTTTAAAACCAGATTTTCAGAATACAGTGTGGTTCTCGCAGATTGAGTTGGCTCACTGACAACGTCTTCCGAGAGGGAATTCCTTATCCAAGACGTCCACTGAAGTTGCTTGCACTGGCGGTAATGCGCTTGGCTGCACGTTGCAGGTTCTCAATTAACCCCAGCCGACGGATCTGTCTCTGACAAACGGGGAGAGAACGCAAAGGAAGGAGGGTGAACGAAAGGATAAGAACCAGCATCTCTCGATCTTGACAGAGGCGACGCTGGAGGCAGGGTGGTTCCGACGCAAAAACGCCGCATCTGCGACGTGTTTCACCTTTTACATTGCTTTTTTTTTTCTTCTTTCGCGAGTGGCAGAGGACAGCGGTGCCATCTTGATTAAGTAGGCAGCGCGTTTCACGGCGCGTTTATGCCGTCACCGTTCCCGGAAAATCGGGCGAATTTGTCATCAGCGACTGGAAACAAGGTGACATCTTTCCGGGACGATGTCTTCTTTTAGACTCCGAAACGCAGAAAAAACGACGCATCCGGCGCCGTATTTTACTACAGAAAGGCCCGCACGCAGTCACACGCCCATTAAGCCTGTGCCGGACGCGCCATTTTTACGTTGACATTGAACGCAGGGCTTCCGAGAATAAGCGTGTTGGTCTTTTTCTTTTTTAGGATGTTTATTTAGCCAAATAAAAAGAGTGTTGCTTTCTTGAGCATCATATTACTAAAGAAGACAGCGTGGTTTTTCTTCTCAGTTTGTCAGAATGATGTCTCATTTGCGCAGCAATTATACACTCATGCACGGAAGAATGCATGAATGTTCGTGTTCGAATTAATCCATACCTGAGAAGTAATCGCTCTTTTGTGTTTTCCAAGAGAGAACAACAAAATGCACCAAATGAAGACAATCTATGAGACCTCGGTAACTCCTGGTGCGTCCTCTTGACTGAAAGCTGCGTTGGCGAAAAGTCACCATTTTTGTACATTCGTGTACTATTTCTTTCATTACACGGCAGGGCCACTGACATATGCCCCGACGTATGCAAGTTACACTTGATTTATGTAAAACAAGTTCAGGAGACATGAGTGTGACAAATTCATAGAGGGACATTGCGTATACGGGTAAGCTTGTTACGAGCTCCAAAACTTTAATTCGACCACACCTGACGTTACCCGGCGTTGCAGTAGCCGCCACAGCGTTAATAGAAGTCAGAAGCTTCCGTAGTCACGAGGTTTTATTAAGCTGTAAAACAACGCGGAAGTGTACGGTTCATGTTTGCTTATCTCTCATGTTTCCTCGTCCACTCGATAGACTTGCCTATTTTCCTATGCCACAATTTTCCACCCGAAAGGTGTCGCAGAAGAAACGTGGACTTGAATAATAACTGAAACAAAAATAACGTCCTTGTTGAAGTGAGTTCGTTATATATTTTTTATGTAAGCTAAATCGGCTCCTACCTACAGCGAGAGCAACAATGCACTGACGCCGCTCACAACAGGGTCAACAACACGACTAAATGCGCAGTATACGCAATTCCACGACGCGCGAGGCCATCTTCATTCTTTCCAGAGCAAGGACACAGAGCAACCGTTATGGGTCTTCTGCGGAGATCCTTAAGAAGGAAGAGCATGCAACAAGGATCGTCGGGGAGGTAATATCTCGTGAATCGTCCATTTATGGCCTCCGCGGCGAAGAGAAGGCATTTTTTCACACACTTTGTTGCTCTGCATTCACAGTGTCTCATACGGGAAGAACTTCGCCGCCAACGAGAAAAATGAAAGCAAAGTATACGAAGATGAATGAGAACTCCAAACAAAGACATCGTACTGTACCCCACTAGAGATCGGTCGCCGCTCGCCAGTGTTGGGATAAACGGCGCGAAGAATATGCCGCGATCAAAGCGTCCAGCAAAACAACAAGAACAACGCACACGACCGAAGCCAGACTCAAAGGGGAGAGAAATAAAGCGACAAAGACACAGGGCCGGAGTCGGTACGAAGAAGAGGAGTTGGCGTGCGAAGAACACCTCAACAATGGGTCGTAAAGATATCATTACAGGTCGACCAAGAAGCGCATCCTCCTGTCTACAGCGACACACTGGGGCTGCGGCAGGCCGCTATAGGAATGACGACTCAAGTGCGGTTTTTCGGGACAAATTTTATCTACTTCCTTGGTTATTTGGACTCTCTTCCACAACCGAGCAACCACCACCCTCTCGTGGTCGTTCGACGCCGGCTGTTTTTGAGGCCTCTCTCATCCCAGGCGCGGTACACTGTCGGTGATGAAGGGGAAGCGTTTGGTGTGTATACCAGACTGGAAGGCGAGGCCCCGACCGACAAGGGCGAGCTTGCATGCGCGGCTCGACTACGTAACCGGCCACAAGCAAGAACGCAACGAATCCGAGAATAACAAAGAAAGAGAGAGAGATAAAGACTATGAGAAGCCTACCCTTCTGTTGTCCACGCTAGAAAAAAAAAGGAGACGACAGGGGAGGACAGAGAAGAGCGGTTGTTACCCGGCCTCTACACCAAGCGGGCGCGCGGAATATCCTGCTTTTTTTTTTTTTTCAAGGTGCGCTCGCGAGCAGTACTGTCTATGTGTAGCGCATGTATGTACGGCACCCTGTACGTTGTGGCGTACGTAGTATACGTGCGTGCGTAAGTACGTGCAGGCGCATGCAGCTGGCCAAACGACTCTATACTCTTCTTCCGGACGATCTGGACGCGGCTTTTGCGAGTCGCCACCGATCCTTCAGAGATGCGCGCTCTGTTCCTTATCCTCACGGCATTCTTTTTTTCTCTCTCGTTTGTTTCTATTGTTGTTTCGACTCTTTCTGGCTTGTTTATACCTCGTGTAGCCTCTCCCGGAACCACCTCGTTCACCTCCGCAAGTCAAGTTCATCGCGACCGCCGCCGCTGTCATCCTGGGAGCTTTTTCTCTTTTTTTTTCTTCACAGGAAAAGAAAAAAAAAAAGTCAGAATGACCGAGCAGGCCATCGGCACCACTTGGAGCAGTTGCGGACGCAACCGAGACGGTAAAGAAAACAAAAGATAACCACGTTTCACCGACTCTTCAGCAACTCGCGGTTCCGTGCATATATGCTTCCGTCTGCGAGCCCTTCGAGCCCTTTCTTTTTGTTGCCAGCTCACCCTTTGCCATCTTTCAACGAACAGCTGTGGAAAGTTGTTGAACAAGAGCAGTGTATGTGGCTGCTTGGTACAGTTGAGAATCTGTTATTCGTTTGCATGATATGCAATACGTATGTGTACGTGAATACAGACACTGATTTTCTTCGCATTGAGGAATCAGAACACTAGTGAGGATTGCGTATTTTCGCTGTCAACGATTGCTTGGTACGACCAGTGGTTTTAGAAGGCACTGTGATCTGCGGAACGCTGAAGCTGAACGTTGGAGTGCCGAGTTATTCGCGAACGTGCCGATGTTTTTTTTTTCTTTTTTTTAAATATCAGCCAGGTGCATGTGGTTGGTGAGTATTGACGCAGAAGGATCTACACTCACGCCCACACTTTTAAGCGTGGACAGACATGCGTCCACGTCTGAGATCACGTGTTCCTTTTGTGAATTCTGTTTCAAAGACAAGCTTGTCTTTTTTTTTCCTCATCTTTTTTCCCCTTGTGTACCGAGGAAAGAAAAGTAGACGCGTTTCAGTTTTACTTGCTCATCTATGCGTATTATTCAAACATTGTTTTTCTGTAGGGGGTATGGTCGCTCTGCGGTCCTTAAGTTGTAAAAACAATCGACATGAGCCAACCATAACACACACACACACACACACACACACACACACGCGCGCACACACACACACACACACACGCACACACACACACACACACACACACACACACATCCCTTCTCAGGACTTGAACATAAGCGACCACCTATGAGCGGCCGTGGACGCCACCCCGAAGTGGTATGCCCCAGATAACACGCTGTCTCTCACAGCGCGAATGCGAATCTTAACGAGCACAAATCGAATTTCTCTCTGTTCTATGAAACATTTAGCATATTATGCATTTTTCATTCTTTTATTGTTATTATTATTTTCTTTCATGGCCGGGGCTTGCAGAATGAATGGTTCTCAGGATTTCGCGAGGAAAAGCGAGCGGCGCCCATGCTCTCCACGGCCTTTGCCTCGACTCGAATCGGGGCAGACTGTCGCAACTTTTCGGCGGTTCGCGCAATTTTCGTGTTGAAAAATGTGGCCCGCGGACCAATCCGACATCCGAAAAGGTCGTTCTGCGTGCCTGCAGCTTCATTTGTCATTACTATAGAGGCACTCCTGCCTCCCTCGCGCGCAAACCTGCTGCGCGTTCCCGTTCGTCGTCAGTGTTTGTTTCCAACGACGTTGTTTGCGTTGCCTCAGCACTGGCCCGCAGAGGCGCCACTAAAGTGTACACGACCGACTCGCCGTTTTCGAGATGAGTGAAACACACTGCGTAAGCCCGTTCAAGGAAAAGCGGGGTTGATTGATTTGTGGGGTTTAACGTCCCAAAACCACCATATGATTATGAGAGACGCCGTAGTGGAGGGCTCCGGAAATTTCGACCACTTGGGGTTCTTTAACGTGCACCCAAATCTGAGCACACGGGCCTACAACATTTCCGCCTCCATCGGAAATGCAGCCGCCGCAGCCGGGATTTGAACCCGCGACCTGCGGGTCAGCAGCCGAGTACCTTAACCACTAGACCACCGCGACGGGGCAAGGAAAAGCGGGGTGTCCGAAAGGCCTTGGTTTAGCGAGAGATGCGACGCGTTTAGGAGTGGTGTGAATGTCGTATATAGAGTCAAGATTATGGGTCGCGAGGTGCCCTACGGGGTTCACGCCTGCTATAAACGAAGGCACAGCGACACCCGATGAATCAAGGACTAGATAGAGGTAGGCAAACTAGGAAAGGCAGGGTGTTTAATCAGACGCATGTCCGATTTGCTACCCTGCACGGGGGGATAAATAACTAAATAGACAGGTGAAAATAAAGTGACTGACCGAATCACGCGCACGGTTGGGGGAGTAGGTCACGTCCAGACGTGATGAAACGGACCTGTTGACTTCAGGTACGTAAGTAACGCTTTACCATATTGCTTTGCTGCTCAATTTAACGGTTTGTGTCCTCAACCAGAACACGCTGAACCTTCTTTCCAATTTCAACTCTCCATTTATTCTCGCTTTCTAACAGTAAAGAGAAAATTGGAAAGGCGGGAGAGCAATGAAAATGTGACAGTTTGACCAAACGTCACAAATGAACAAACAAATTGTACAGCGGTGCAGTATACTGTTAGTTGCTGTATACAAAAAAAATAAATGCTCGCGGCATTTGCACTTTTCGACCTTTTTAGTTAGCGATGAAATGTCTTCGACACTGAGCGAAAAAAAAGACGTGATATGTTCCTCGGGAAGTAAATTGACATTTGGTATTAAAACATTATAGATAAATTCACTCATAAATGTGTTTTCTTTTTTAAAAAGAAATAATAACTGACGACGTTCGAGTGTTCGCTTTTTGACGCATACCGTACACCTTATAAACATAAAGGTCTCGTCGTGAGTATAAACGGCAAAACCCTTGCATGACCTGCTGCCCTAGGACGACCAACGCTCAGCATTCCCGCGAAATGTGCTTTAAATGTGGCGCAGCTTGAAGGTCACGCGTGAGGTTCCTTAGCCGTTCTCTCGGATGTCATGTCATCGAGGCAAGCTACTGTGTACGGCATGCTCGACAGTTGTCACGAATAATAGGTCAGTGAAAAGGTGTCATAACTTAAATACACAGTGTACTAGCTGCTTATGGCTAACGAACTACAAACGTTGATGATTGATCGTTGATTGATATGTGTGGTTTAACGTCCCAAAATCATCATGTGATTATGAGAGACACCTTAGTGGAGGGCTCCGGAAATGACTGCGAACGTTGCGGACATTCGTTCCGAGAAACAGACCCTCCTATGCAGCGAAACACCATTGTGCGGTAACGTTGCTTGTTTGGTCGAGCTAGTCGGCCTCCGCCAGGTTTTATTCATTCGTGTAGTCACTCCAATGGGTGGCAACTGCATGCAGTAGTCCTTACAGGTGGCATTTGCAGTATTGACTCGTAGAGGTCACATCATAACACTTGCAATGCACCTCTCCAACTGACGTCCAAAGGGCGCCTTGGGGGGGGGGGGGTAGCGCAAAACGCGCTACCCCCCAAAAAATGCACATTCTAGAACGGAGTAACCGAGGTCTACAGCGCACGGGACAAAGAAATGCATCACGCAACAGCATCTGCATGTGTCACGCCTTTCTTTGTGTTTTTCTTTTCTTTATGTTTCTTTATGTTTTCCTTTCTTTGTGTTTTTCTTTCTTTGTGCCTTTCTTTTGTGTCGTAGTCGTACTTGAGTACGACTACGACATGCCAACCCACACAGAACGCTACTTTGTACGAAACAAGTGCTCCCTCTTTTCTTGTGAAAAGGTGCTGTAGGTCACCGCCTTGGTTGCAAATAGGCGATTTTGATTACGCGAATTCCCCCGCTGAGCTCTGCAGCTCCGTGACTGTGGTTGCAAAGTTGGCGAACTAAGAAGTGGCGCAGGAGCAGAATGTCGAAATAAGCCGAAGCTACTTACGTCGGCGTGGTTGTTTCCAATTACAATTAGGTTGCGCGAGCTGCTGAAAAGAGTAATCTTAAACGGTTCGCGACCGTGCGAGTGACAATGGTCACCGGGTAGGCAGGTCCCCAGGTCGCGTTCCTCACATGAGCTTCGAGGTATAGCCACTCACACGCTGCTGTCCATCGCCGATGTGAATAATACCCTAAGCTTGTTGACACCCCGACTAGCACCGGTCTTGATTGATTTGTGGGGTTTAACGTCCCAAAACCACCATATGATTATGAGAGACGCCGTAGTGGAGGGCTCCGGAAATTTTGACCACCTGGGGTTCTTTAACGTGCACCCAATTTGAGCACACGGGCCTACAACATTTCCGCCTCCATCGGAAATGCAGCCGCCGCAGCCGGAATCGAACCCGCGACCTTCGGGTCAGCAGCCGAGTACCTTAGCCACTAGACCACCACGGCGGGGCGACTGGCACTGGTCTTGCAGCCACGTTGGTCGTACATGGTCGCGAATTGCCGCATTGGTCGCAAAGCGACTGCTTTGGCCGGGTCGCTCACTGCTCGATTTTTTTTTTTTTTGGTATACCGTGACCGCACGCAAGCACGTAGCCAATCACACGTGCAGGAACAGGACGTTGGCTTATTTTTTCAGGAAGATGGCCGGGCGAAAGACGCATGCGAGCAGACGAGAATTTTGTAGAGGCACGTGAAGTTGGACGCAGGTGTGAGGATCATCGATCGCCTGGAGTCTCCTTTTGGTCGCCAATCGCAAATGGCGGCTGCGTGAGCGGTGCCAATTTCGTAACGCAAATCACGAAATCAATTTGAGCACGAGATAGTTTTATTGATGGCTCACCGGCGTGTTTTTCGGTGCCGAGAAATGCTATAGGAGAGGAACTTCGTAAACTATTATCACCTTAACGCTTTTACCCGCTTCAGGATTGCTGTTTTTTCGAACTTAGGTACGCATATGCATAATAGTTACAGTGGGTCGCTAAATTACTGGGGTGGGTAATCTGTTGACAGTTGTACCGGAGCTCCTACTAAAAGGGACGCTTGACAGTTATACCGGAGCTCCTACTAAAAGGGACGCCAGAGAAAAACAATGGATTGGTTTAAATTGACAAACTACTCTCTCGGAACTCTAATGCCATGTTTCACGATCACAAGTTCATTATTAGTGGAGAAAATCAATGTATAGGTCTCATTTTTAAGCTTTGCTTAGAAATCTCCGCGCATGATGTAAGAAATTTCAAAATGTATTTTCCGTATTTTCGTGGCATTGGCTCGATGAAATTTACTGAAACATCGTACGCTAGCTCCACGGGACCAAGAGATTATAATTAACTTTATCTTTATCGATTGTACGATACGTAGGACCTAGTAGACGCCTTCACAATATCTTACGTCACGTGTTCGGTGCAGGAATTTCTATGTAGGGTCACCGCTCGCATTTTCTTTTAGCACGTTTTCTCGATCTCTAAGCGTCGCGTCACACTAAGAGCGGTGTTTTCGGGATATAGAAATGGTACTTCACTATTACGCCAGAACTCGTGTTGCTTTTTAATGTTCCTTTAAGCCTGTCTTCTTTGTAGTCTGTACTTCGTAGCGTCTATAGGCACATAGCGAATTCATATATGAGAGCTCTTATATATCGGCTTAAATAACGTCATACAAAAACAAAACCCGTCCAGAAAGCGGAAACGAACACACACTCGCTCTGTGCGACTGCCCTTGCCACTGACCGTGTGATATTCTCAGTTTACGCCTCGATAGAGAGGGGGGGGGGGGTAGGGATGGAAGGATAGCCGGCATAATGAGACAAGGGCGATGTATAGTAGGTGTACTGGACCTTCTTCTTCCTCGCTCGGGGCAGCCGCTATGTAGACACGCCATTCGCGTGGTCAACCCATCCCCTTGCCTAGCGTGGATAAGGAGTAAGGGCGGGGGGGGGTTAGCTAGAGTTCGGCGGAGAGCCCCGAGCAGCGCAAGGGGCAGTGACGGAGGTGGAGGGGTGCTCCGGTGGCGGTAATGATCCAAACGAACACACCCCGCTATCCGGTGCGTGCATCTGTCTGAGCCGTGTTAGGACCGGCGCCAGGTCTGACAATGGATCGGCGTTCCTTTTGATGTTCCTTTTGAGTCGCCAAACGGGTGGGCGGCCGGTGTCCGCCATGTATTGTTCCCACCTGGCCGGAGGGTGCGGCGTCCTGCCGCCGCGGCGCCGTGAGCAGTTCGGGAGACCACCGGTGCAGCTTCTTCTTTGGAAGATGACGGCGGCGGCGGCGGCCGGGAATCGTCCCGCTAATTGAACGAGTCGTTCGGCACCCTTTGAAGCTTGTTTACGGCGGCCCTTTCGATGGATGCAGTCATCAACTCCAGACCCCTCGCCCAGCGACACACCTTGACGGGGGGGGAGCCGCGTTCGTGCCACATGGCCGTGCGGTGACCACGCTTCAGTTTTGAACGTTCGCGTGGACCGTGCGTGCTCGTCACCCTCGCGGGTAATGTGTGGTCCGTGATTGGACGGTGCCATCTGTACGCGGTCCCCGATCTAGGGATCTGGGGAGGACAGACCCTTTATAATGAGCCCCCACGGCTCATTCGGTGCTTTTTCGAGTGGAGAGCTCGCCATGTACGAAGAACGCCACTATATATCTAAACTTTCTTATTGACCTCTCTCTAATGTAAATAAACGTCTGTTCTCTGTTTTCCCATATAAGCATTGCTTCTCGCTATAAGGGACGAGTCCGATGGGAGCCAGCTACCAACGACGAGACCCACAGGACCCAGACCACAACAACTGGATGGCAGCGGTGGGATCGAGCTCATCGACCAGGAGGCAATGCTGAGACCTGCTGTCTGGAGGACCTAGAGTCGGACAAAACTGCTTCGTGGCATCTCTGACAACACGGGAAGGAACGCGTCCGAATTCATGACTGCATAGGGTGAGTGCACTGCTTTTCTTTGCTGAGATATCACCAGGCTTTGCGTAGGATTGTAAACAAAGCAGTGATTTGGTAACGGTTGACGGAAGTATTGATAGTACGTCAAAGTTGTTTAGTTAAAGAGTTAGCAGCACCAAGGACCGCCATGAATTTGAAGGGACTAAAAAAGCCAGAGTTGTTAGAGTTGGCCCGAGAGCTGGGCCAGGTAATTGCCGAGACGAAAAGAAAGCAGGAGATCATTGACGCCATCGAGAAGATCGGGGCAGATGACGATGAGCTGAGCGAATGCTTGGAGGCTATTACGCAAAGGAAAGAGGAGCAGAGGCTCCGTGAGGAAAAAGAGGAGCAGAGGCTCCGGGAGGAAAAAGAGGAACAGAGACGTCGTGAGGAGAAAGAGGAAAGAGAACGTATCGATCGTATGGAAATGAAACGCCTAGAAATTGAACTAGCAAAGGCTCAATCAATGAACGGAGCTAGCGCAGTGGCACGAGAAAGAGAGCGCCGAATGACAGATTTGATGCCATCCTACGCGGTAGGAGGGGACATGGGTCTTTTTCTGGTGCACTTTGAGCGCACGTGCGAGAGGGAAAATTTTGCTAAAAACACGTGGCCCCAGCGCTTGCTTACGCTGCTGCCGTGTGAAGTAGCTGACATTATAGCCCGTATGGGTAAAGAAGACGCAGACGACTATGACAGAGTCAAAGCGAGTCTGCTCAAAAAGTACAGACTGTCAGCGGAGGCGTTCAGGCGAAAATTTCGTGAGATCGAGAAAGCCAAAGACGAGTCATACCCAGAGTTTGCGTACACCTTAAAGGTAAATCTGGAGGAATGGCTTAGAGAGGAGGGTGCGCTTGGCGACGCGGAAAAGACTCTGCAGTGTTTTGCGTTGGAACAATTCTTTCGGCGTCTACCTGAAAACATTAGGTACTGGGTTCAGGATAGACAAGGAGTAGATACTATCACGAGAGCGGCAGAGCTCGCAGAGGAGTACGTAAATCGCCGTGCCCTCGAAGGCAAGGATGTCCCTAGGAGGGAGATTAGTAAATATCGGGCCGACAAGCCTCCGCGATGGACAAAGTCGGGTCGGTATATGCCGAAGGAGGGTTTAGACTCCAAAGGAAGCGGTGATGAGAAAAACAAGAGAAAGGAAGAAGCACCCGAGAAAAGGGCGGAAGGGCAACAGAAAAAGGCGTTCGAGGCCAAGAAGCCGATAGTTTGCTATAACTGCCAACAGACGGGGCATATTTCTTTGGGTTGTAAGAACCCGAAAGTTGTGTTAATGTCACTCTGTAGGAATGACGAAAACATGAAATTGCTAGAACCATACATCCGAGACCTAGTCGTGAATGGCCAACCGTGCCGCGTGCTCCGCGATTCGGCCGCCACTATGGATGTAGTGCACCCGTCCTATGTCGAGGAGAGTCAGTTTACAGGAGAATGCGCGTGGATAAGACAAGCAGTAGAGACAAACAGTGCCTGTCTCCCAGTAGCAACAGTCCGCATCGAAGGCCCTTTCGGTGTTCTAGACACTGAAGCTGCCGTTTCGGCACATCTCCCAGTGCAATACCCGTATTTGTTCTCAAATAAATCAGAGTACTTGCTGCGACAAAAAGGAATTGGGTTCAGTGAGGGTATCGTACAGGCCTTAACTCGATCCAAAGCAAGGGAGCTCGCCGCTCAGACAGTTTGTAAAGATCCGGTGGCAGACGAAACAGCTTCAGCGGCAGAGCCTTCTTTACCTGGCACGAAACTGGACCGCCCTATAATGGAGCCTCAAAACACAATATCTAAAGAAAGATGTAAGAAACCGGATGAATCCGAGGCATCTCGAGAAGTAGAATGCACTATAAAGCTGTTAAATGTAAGTCCTACAGAACTGATAGTGGAACAGGAAAATGACTCCACTCTCCGTAACTTAACGCCAGACGCGAAGGAAGGGGTGGCTAAGCAAACATTCAGTTCACCAAGAAGGGGGGCGTCTTGTACAGAAAGTACACAAGTCGAAAAGGAGTTCGGTTTAATCAGCTAGTCGTACCGTATCCTTTCCGCAAGGAGCTGCTGCACCTGGTCCACGAGGTTTGTGGTCAGGGCATCTCGGCATCAAAAAAACAAAAGAATGTTTGTTACGGGAGTTTTACTGGCCCGGCTGCTTTCGGGAGGTGGAGGCATTGTAAGAAGCTGCGACACGTGCCAACGCGTTGGCAAGCCAGGGGATAAGGCTAAAGCACCTATGAAGCTGGTCCCATTATCACAGAACCGTTTCGCAGGCTAGTTATAGACACAGTGGGTCCACTTCCTGTAACGCAGTCCGGGTACCGGCACATACTCACAGTGCTCTGCCCGGCCACGAAATTCCCGGAAGCAGTACCGTTAAAGGAGCTCAGCTCGGAGGAGGTAGTTAAAGCGCTTTTATCTATCTTTGCACGTGTAGGCTTCCCCGCAGAAATTCAGTCCGACCAGGGATCTGTTTTTACAAGTGCACTAACCTCGACATTTCTAGAAAAGTGTGGCGTTAAAATCATCCACAGTTCAGTGTACCACCCTCAGTCAAATGCTGTAGAAAAGGTACATTCAGTCATGAAACGGCTGCTACGCGCCCTTTGTTATGAGCAAAAAGAGGATTGGGAGGCTTGCTTGCCCGCAGCTATGTTCGCGCTTCGGATCGCTCCTCACGAATCAACAGGGTTTTCGCCTGCGGAGCTTGTTTACGGACGTGCTCTTCGCTCCCCACTTCGCATTGTTCGAGAATCTTGGGAGGGCCGGGCGGACGACCCTTCGGTAGTAGCATACGTGCTTGAGCTGTTAGACCGACTTCACGCAGCTCAAGAACTAGCGGAGCAGGAAATGCGCAGAGCTCAAAACAACGCTAAGCGCTATTATGACAAGACAGCCCGGACGCGAAGCTTTCGAGTAGGGGAAAAAGTGATGATACTGAAACCCTCACTGAAGAATAAACTTCAGGTCCAGTGGGAGGGACCTGTTGAGGTAGTTCAGAAATTGTCAGACACAATTACTTGGTTACTGTACTGGGAAGGCGTAAAACGCAACAGGTGTACCACACTATCTGCTCAAACCGTACCAGCAGAGGCATGCCGTTGTAAACATGTCGCTCAATCACCGGAAGAAATGCCTATTGATTTCCCGGAGTTAACAACAGAAACAAAGACAATTGGCGAGACTATTAGTAACCTGGTAGAGCAGGCGGAGTTGGAGCCAGATCAGAAAGCGGGAACTGAAGGGAACTATTGTTTGACTTTAAAGAAACATTTTCAGACACACCTGGCAGAACCAAAGCCCTAGTTCATGATATTGAGCTGACATCTTCGGAACCAATTCGTTCTAAAGCTTACCGCGTTTCCCCGAGGCAACGGGAAATAATGGCCGCGGAGATAGGAGTGATCGAGCCAGGAGAGAGTGATTACACCTCGCCTCTGATCTTGGTTGAGGTCCCAGGGAAAGAGCCGCGACCGTGTATTGACTATCGGAGGCTCAACTCGATTACAAAGGACCAAACTTATCCAATTCCGCATATTGAGGAAAGGCTTGAGCAAGTCAGCAGTGCCAATTTCATCTCGACTTTGGATTTAGTCAGGGGATACTGGCAGGTGCCTCTAACTGAAAGGGCTAGTAGGCTTGCGGCGTTTATTTCCCCGATGGGAACATTTCGGCCGAAGGTCCTTAGTTTTGGATTAAAGAATGCCCCTTATTGCTTTTCTGGCCTAATGGACAAAGTGTTACAGGGTATGGAGGACTTTGCCCTCCCGTACCTAGATGATATTGCTATTTTTTCTTCTTCCTGGATAGACCACATGAAACACTTGCGAGCTGTGCTATGTCGTCTGCGTGAGGCCGGCTTAACAGTGAAGGTTGCGAAATGCCAATTGGGGCGCGCCTGAGGTAGCTTATCTAGGGCATGTAATAGGCCAAGGCTACCGCCGGCCGTCAGAAGTAAAGCTGGCCGCAATAGACAACTTTCCCCAACCACGAACCAAGAAAGACAATTCGGTCGTTTCTTGGATTGGCCGGTTATTATCAAAGGTATATCCCGCGTTACTCTGACATTGCAAGTTCCTTGACAGACGCTCTTAGAAGACTGAACCCCAGACCGTAAAATGGGATGGGGGCCAAGGAACATGCATTTTCTACGCTAAAGAAGGCACTAAAAAGTCAGCCAGTGTTGAGCGCGCCTGACTACTCTAAGCCGTTCATTCTTCAGTGTGACGCCAGCGACCGGGGTATGGGTGTCGTGCTTTGTCAGAGGGGAGAGAACGACCAGGAACACCCTGTACTGTATGCCAGTAGAAAGCTTTCTGTTCGTGAGGGAAGCATACAGTGCCTCAGAAAAAGGAATGTGCCTGCGTTGTTTGGGCTGTGCAGAAGCTAGCTTGCTACATCGCCGGTTCTAGGTTCACAATAGAGACTGACCACTGTCCCCCTCACATGGCTACAGTCCATGTCATCGAAAAACGGCCGTCTTTTGCGCTGGAGCTTAGCTCTTCAACAATACACCTTTGATATCCATTACAAGAAGGGTAAACTCAACAGCAACGCAGATGGTCTGAGTCGTTGTCCCTAGTACCCCGAGGGCTTCAAAACGATTTTCTGCTTTCTATCCTCGATTTGAGGCCCACTAGTTTTCTGTATTTATCCAACATGTGTCAAGTGTTTTGTTTAATATCTTCAAAAGTGGCTGATGTGGTGTTGCGACTCGGCGGGGGCCACAGGAATAAAGTTGAGGTAGAAGGAAATGACTTCCACAGGTGAAATCTAAGTCTGGTGATTCTGAGTAGGGAATTGCCGTGTGCTTGCTCGTGTGTGGGTGTGCTTTCGGCGCAGTTTCCGCAGTTCCTCATTGGTGGTGGGCGGAAAATATGGTGGAGAGGGGTCACCTCATCCCTGCGAGCAACGCCCTCTTGGTCAATGATCATCGGATCCAGTGTTCGGGACAAAAATAATAGAGGAAGAGCCGACAAGCTGCAATACAGATCCCGCTGCACAGTACCTGCTGGCCACTGCACCTCGGGATCTTCTTTCCCCGGCGGAGAGGCTGTTAGGACCGGCGCCAGGTCTGACAATGGATCGGCGTTCCTTTTGATGTTCCTTTTGAGTCGCCAAACGGGTGGGCGGCCGGTGTCCGCCATGTATTGTTCCCACCTGGCCGGAGGGTGCGGCGTCCTGCCGCCGCGGCGCCGTGAGCAGTTCGGGAGACCACCGGTGCAGCTTCTTCTTTGGAAGATGACGGCGGCGGCGGCGGCCGGGAATCGTCCCGCTAATTGAACGAGTCGTTCGGCACCCTTTGAAGCTTGTTACGGCGGCCCTTTCGATGGATGCAGTCATCAACTCCAGACCCCTCGCCCAGCGACACACCTTGACGGGGGGGGGAGCCGCGTTCGTGCCACATGGCCGTGCGGTGACCACGCTTCAGTTTTGAACGTTCGCGTGGACCGTGCGTGCTCGTCACCCTCGCGGGTAATGTGTGGTCCGTGATTGGACGGTGCCATCTGTACGCGGTCCCCGATCTAGGGATCTGGGGAGGACAGACCCTTTTATAATGAGCCCCCACGGCTCATTCGGTGCTTTTTCGAGGGAGAGCTCGCCATGTACGAAGAACGCCACTATATATCTAACTTCTTATTGACCTCTCTCTAATGTAAATAAACGTCTGTTCTCTGTTTTCCATATAAGCATTGCTTCTCGCTATAAGGGACGAGTCCGATGGAGCCAGCTACCAACGACGAGACCCACAGGACCCAGACCACAACACAGCCGGCGCTCCCGGAGGGCAGAAACGGCGGCGGGTGCCTGCAATGGCGAGGCAAACGGCGAACCTGCGGTGCGGCGCGCCAACGACCCGGCTTGGCAAATCGAATGCACGCGTGCGCGGCGCTTGGTGTGCTTGTGGCTCGCTGTGCGCGAGATAGAGTTCGAGGTGAAAAGAAGACGGCAAAAGAAGCAAGCGAAAAGAGGATCATCGGGCAGCCCGTCGCTTTTCTTGCCCCTCGCTTCTTCTTCTTCTTCTTCCTGCACGGCGTGAGCGGAGGAGTGTGCTGCGTATGAAATCGAAACTCCCGCAACGGAATGAAATATAGTCGCCGACGGGGCCGTCGCCCTGGCTTTGTTGAGCATGGCTATGAGCGGGTGGCCCAACCCGGTGCGGTTGGTATAAT
>WOVY01013606.1:0-14023 GCA_013436015.1 Rhipicephalus annulatus
ACACCCATAAGTGAGGAACAAACTCCTGTATAATGAAGAATGTTGGCAGCTATCAATTATAGAAAAACCTAATGCAGCTAATTTTCCCCGACACATCTGTACATTTAGAGAAGTGACGTAGCTTCTGTGATTGTGGCAGTAACTCCAACAGGACCAGTGCAAAAATCGGCACTACTTGGCTAGACAAATGTCCAAACATGCCTGCCCGACTCCCTCTAGCCATCCTGGCTGAATCTGACACATGATTTTTTAACTGCTGGCTGGACAAAAACAAAACCACTGAAGCACTCACAATACACAGCGTGAAGTTCCTCTGGAGTGGTCAACTTCGTCTTCTGCGATGAAAGAGCAGCACAGTGTACTGATAAGGCACTCCTTGCAATGGTTTTCAATGCCAAACAGTGACCTTGCTGTCTGCTGTTCCTGTCGAAGAGAGCTTCGGGAGCTTGGAGGGTGCTTGCTCTTTTCTGGGGGGCTGCTGCCGCTCCTCGTTTTCTGCTCAAGGACAACCTGCATAAAGTTGTAGACGAGGCTTTAAGAGTTGTATATAATGATATACAAATTTTCGCATGAACACACATTTCCTCGTGGCACACTGAGGAATTTCTTATAAAACTTAAGGCCTCGCATATGCAAACATTTACAGTCGATCAGAAGATGCACTCGACTCTAAAGAAGCAAGTTGTTATGTAGTGTATATAAAGAAAGGTCATTCAGCACAACCACAACTACAGTTGCACACGAAAACGACCATTTACACGATCCTGTTTATTTACATGGTCCATTTTATTTATTTACACGGTCCATTTTACACGGTCCTGTTTTACACGATCTGGTCTGCATGAACTCTGAACCGGGCACCATATAGGTTGAAAGACACACACAGAGTTTGAGACAAACACTAGTTTCCCGTGGAGCATGCTCTTGCACTATAACAACACATCTCAATCTAGTTAGTTGGTCAGAACGAGGTGAAAACAGCTCGCACTTAAAAAGCACGGGCAGAAGGAATGACGCCTGCACCCTGTGCTTTCTGTACATTCTCGTTGAGGGTGCAGTTTTCACCTTATCCTTATGCAATTTCGCATTTATAACATTGTTCGATGCATAATCTTTGTGGCGCTAAAGTGTGGGATACCGTCATGTGTATCCCATGTAATTTATAAAAATAGAATACAAGATAGCTTGATTCAAAAATAACAAAGTGCATCCAGCGCCATGTCCTGTAGCCATTCTTTAGGCAAGCGGCAGAATAATTTATTCTTCAAAACATATCTTACTTGTAACCACTACAAGAGCTAACTCGTACACTGGCACATTCTGTTTGCCTCTTCAGATTATAAGGTACCTTTTCTACACCAGAAATCTTAAAGAAGAATAGAAGTGTTTTAATTGTGAAGAAAGAAAAGTAGAAGGAAAAAAAGATAACCTGCCCTGTACAGGGACCGAGCCTGCGAACTTCGAATAACATGTCCTATGCTCTATCAACTGAGCTACCATGGCGGCTATCCCTCTTCCATTTTGTACGGTATATATGTGCATTTATACATGAAAGAGTCAGTCAGCGCTGCCTGTTACCATTATGGCGAGTGTTGGACACCTTTTTTGCCTACTGGCAATTACATTACGATTGCAATTACGTTACGATTACTTCCAATATCCCTATACTTCTTTGGCAGCATTATGCATCTGTCAGTTCTCTGAAAATCTGCTAGTCACAGGAGGAGGCAATAGTTCGCCCTCCCACCTAAATGCATGTACTTCAACACATGTACAAATGATAAAAAAAACAAGTCACACACCGCTAAGATTACTGAGATTCACTGTTTCAGATTCATGAGTAAAGGAAAGAACTATAAATTTAAGGGTTTCTTGTCTTTGTTGAACACATTATAATGAGAACTAGCAGAAAATGATGCCAAAAAAACTATAGGGAATGTTATCAAAAGTAACTTTAACAAAATGTGAAAAGAAAAGTGAACAAAAACGTAACTTGGCAACATTTTTTGACAATTGAATTGACATTACTCTTTATAACATCCCTTTATTTTACTGGGTAATGTTGTCGGGTAATTCTCATTATTAGAGTGGTGAGTAGGCTGACAAAGAAAGTATATGGCATTGATACTCCTTTCGAACACCTAAAAGTTTGAGGAACTTAAAAGAGTGGAAGCTACTTTGAGTAGACCAGAATATTTAGTTGGAGCGAAAAAAAAACGTACGCACACTTTTACCAGGCTTTTTAACCTATTTTGAGACATAAAAGTGTATGCTGCCAGTATTGTTAGGTACCATTACTTTTGTCACACTATGCACTGTAGCAGGTGTAGTTAGAGTGGTGATAGTGAAGGATCAATCAAGCACGCCACCAACTGCGTTCACATCAATGGTCGCGTATTTTAAAAATAAACCTGCTGTATAGTAAAAAAATTCTAGAGCATTTATGATTTTATCCAAATCAAGTTAAACCGACTGGTCAAACAAACCATTTGCATAAAATCAAAAGGCATAAAGTGATTCATGTATTATAACTATGTGAACAATTTCAGTAATGCAGGGCAAAGTGACAACAGTTCTATTAAAAACCCCTCTCATTATAACATGCATGAAAAGCACCACACCAGAATATTTTATAGTGCATGTAATATCGAGACTACTAGACTGTCTATTGGCCTTTTAGAAGAAGGGTATCTCCTTCACATTCAAGGGGCAACCACTTAGCCTTTTCCTGAGCTTTTCTGTGAATATTTCCTGAATTTCAGATATCATTAGGATTGATTTAGAGTGAACAGATTTTGCTTACGCATTGAAACCTAGTTCTGTATGTAACTGCAATTATGGGTGCCAAACCATCTCCAATTAATTTTTAACATTTAACTTATTTTTTAACTGCAGCAGCACAACTAGCTATGGGTGCCCAAAAAGTAGCTAGAAACAATACCTTTGCCTCTTTGAGCCTTTTGGAAGTGTTCAGCTTCTCAGTGCCCACCTTACAACATTTTTTTAAATACGTGTTTGTGTGCCCACTGCTCTTGCTCCTTGTACAGTGAGGAGGAGCACATGGCAAGAAGAGACAAGAAAGAAGCATAGCAAAAAAAAGCGAAATGGGCGAGGACCTCTTTTGTATCGTACAATGTGTGTAACATTACTATTGCGACAACATATAGACAAATTATCACGGCTATGTATCAATTGTAGAGTGATACACAGCTGCAACACCACGACTAGATTTCAACCTTATGTTGGTTTAGGATCCCTTTATAGTGGCAAGCTAATGATATCTGCATTTGTTTGGCACATACTAAGATGCAGTGAAATGTGATATGGTAATCTCATTTAGAATGCACGTCAAGTGGCTTCATTGTATATGTGGCCACAAGTAACTCTGGTTGCAAAGCACTATGGCAGAGCCTAAACAGACGTCACCAACCACTCCAATCTGAACTTTCCTTTGCTACTTGCCCATTATCATCCCAGCAAAAAATGAATAATTTAATCTGCTACAGATAAGTGCTAGCTTATGCTAAGGACCAAATATGACGGGTGTTTTGTCATAATTGAGTTCAGTTATTTGTTCAAGAACACTTGCTGTCAAACACAAATACATTGCTGTCGAAGCATCAAGACTCAATTATAAAGCAAAAAGAAGTGTCTCTTTAAAAATTACACGCCACAAGGCAAGATAAATATTTGATATACTTGGGATGTAAGGCACGCACAAGAGGTGCTGCCATATTATATGTTTCCTTGTGTTGAAACCTGCTTGCTTTACTCACCCAACACATTTGTAAAGATGCCGTGAAAACACCAAGGAGCTGATGCAGCAAGGTTGAACACAAGTCAAGGGATTCCACCATTCCTAAGCAGCCCTACAGCCTCCACAGTCCTGCAACCATTTGTAAGATAAATATAGTTCTACCCAAAGTTCTTGGTTTACAGACACACATGCAAGACGCATAACCACTCTATAGAAAGTTTGCATGATAATGCGCTGGGTAGCAAAATGAATGCCAATATCAAGTATCCCGGCCTGCCGCTTCTTTCTTTCCGTTCTTAATTAATCAATCTATGGTTAATAAATGTTCCCCCAATGTGAAGTCTACTGGCAGTCCGGTGAAGAATTGCAATGTATTTAGAACACAGTTCAATTCATGGCAAGTAAGCATGCAATAGCGTTTTGTCAGCTTTTCGAGAAACGAGCATGAAGTTTAGCTAAAACCCATGTTTTTTATAAACACCATTCAATTTGATATAAAAGTTGTGAGCATTATGTAAAGGAACACGGATTCATGTTTAATCAATGATTTCTTATAATGTACTGATATGAATGCAACTAACGGAATATGAAACGATAATTTTTGCTCGAGAATTTAGAGTTATGAACACTACGCACTTGCCAGCTGCATCTTGTCCAAAACAGCGGCAAGATAGGCTAGTTTCTGTAGGTGAGTAGTAATGAGCAGTGCAAAGTAACAACAAGAAACACCAGTAGCAACAGTATGAGGCAAGCACAGACTGCCAACTGTATAATTTATTACACAAAAGTTCGCCTGAATATCAGTCAGACAACTTGTGCAAATAAATGTCCAGTTGGGCATGAACAAGTTACGAAATCAACAATGCCTGCTTTCACTAACAGGACCCTCATTCACATAAAGTATGCAGCGATAGGCCCCTACCGAGGTACGTCACAGCATGATGTCAGTGGCACATGTAAAAGGTGTGGCTGGAAAAACACTCCCGCTGGTGGCTCAGCACGGTACAGTCGTGCGGTGTTTGGGGCAAGTTTTAGTTTTTCAAAGCTTACACTTCACGTTAGCTGTAGTATGTGTGCTATGTGTAGTATGTTAGCTGATGCGAGCACGTCATTAAACCATGCCCCGCCATGGCGGTCTAGTGGCTAAGGTACACGGCTGCTGACCCGCAGGTCGCGGGTTCGAATCCCATCTGCGGCGGCTGCAATTCCGATGGAGGCGTAAACGTTGTAGGCCCGTGTGCTCAGATTTGGGTGCACGTTAAAGAACCCCAGGTGGTCGAAATTTCCGGAGCCCTCCACTACGGCGTCTCTCATAATCATATGGTGGTTTTGGGACGTTAAACCACACATATCAATCAATCAATCATTAAACCATGCACAGCTCGTTGAAATGCATAATCGTTGGTTGAAGTTGTGCAAGGTAGACTTTTTAAGTGAGAAAAAATTACCGATCAAGTTTCTCTGTCAGACGTGACGTCCGATGCGGTGCTATCCGTACGTATGACGAAGCTGCTGCGGATACCGCTGTTTTACGCGTGCATGTAGACGTCGAATATCTGACGCAAATCTTATCGTATCATGTGTCGGGCTAGCTATCTACGCGACCTATTCGAATCTGTTTTGCGTTCACAGCACAGTACAGTTAACGGCACTTGCTGCTGCTTGACGTGTGGGAAGAGCGGGGGTCGTCAGTTGCGTTATGGTGACTGAATCATACAACATATGCAGTTGCCGTGATCTAACACACAGACGCGCGTGCGCACGCACGCACGCGCTATATTCATGCAACGACCACACGAATTCCCAACAACATCGCAGCGAACGGTTGGTAAGGTGTTGCGGAGTGTGTGGGCGTCGTAGGGCACCCTGTCGGTGCCCAGCTCGTTGCGAACGCGAATTTCGGCGTGTAACGCATCTTCTTTATGTACTTTTTTTACGTGTGCCCAAAACGGTAGGCTGCGCGATACGAGAAGTACGACACACAAAAAAAAAGAAACGTGAATGCTTAGGGCAAATCGCTAATAACAAAAAAAACACGCACGCTCACGTCACTGCAGTGGCGTGAGCGTGCGTGTTTTTTTGTTATTAACGAAGCACTTGTGCTTCCATAAAACATGACAGCCAAGAATGATGAAGTATTCATTTACATACAAATTACTATGAGTTGCTGAAACTCACGCAAAAGAACATAATTTTTTTCCTTGGATATTGATCGAGTGCCTTGGAATTATGCTGTGTGAATTTGACACATCAACAGTGCATTATGATTCCCACCATAAGGGGCCACAATCTTGGCAAGTAATAGAAGTACTCTTCCCACCTGATGTGCACCTACCGTAAAGAGGCCTTGTTTCTCAAGTTAGCAATATATATATATATATATATATATATATATATATATATATATAACCACTGGAAAATATACCAGGTGTAACCAGAAAAAGGTGCACCTGCAGTTTTAAAGTTTAAAAGAAGCAATGACATGCCAACCATCCAAATAGAACGCCTGAGAAAGGAGCATCAATCGGTATTACAGCAGCTAAAAGCCTGCTAACAGCTGAAGGTATTCATGCTGCTCTTCCATTCAAGTATAGTGTACACTGAGAAAAGATACTGAAGATACACCATCAGCAAATGACAAAAGCAATGCAGACAGAGCTTTCTCTTATAAAACAAAAAGTCTTTAGCTGAGGAGGCAAATAAGTCATTGGCACACAATAAGTGCACAAAAAAAGCTGTCGTACGAGGCTGTCAGCGCTTAGACAACACAGGCAAAAATGCAGTAGACTGAAGAAGGGAAAACCCATAGCAAAAGTTACCATACTCCTGAGTTCTTGCTTTGCGTGCAAATGAAGCTAGCGTGAAGTTGAACACTAGATTAAACCACCACAATCAAAATCTGGAAGTCAATGCTTTAGGAATAATACAAAGTGCTGAAGAAGCATGCAAAGAGCATTCCTGTGAAGGCAAATATAAAAAAAGACTGAAAGCTCTGTGGCCCTGAACAAGACAACACCACAACCAATCGAAGAGCCGTTCGGACACACCAGAAGTTCTGGCCAACACTAAAAAGTCACAAAAACATACCTTTAATGCCTTTTTTACAAGAGAACTTCAAAAGAAATGTGCATACACCAATGCCAGAAGTATCGATGGAAGCTATTACTCATATTCAGCTCTTAATTGAAACACTGGCAGAAGATACTTGTACCTAGATGCTTAATTACTTTGGTACAACTCAAGAGCGTCGACGCCAAGTGGCAAAAAATTATGATGGAAGACTACAATGTGATCAAATGCACACGTCAACCACCAACCAAGGTCCTATGCTAGAGTGAATATCGCAAAAGTCTTGAACGCCTTATGTCACTGGCTCATACTCAGCGTTCTCAATCAAAATCTTGACCTCCCACACAGCATATTATTTCAACAACCTGCCACCTCTCATCATGTCATGAAACAAGCTCGAGTATACACAAACCCTCCTCACCGTTAGGTAGTTAGATAGCTCCACTAGTGCTTCACTCTCCGAAAACATAGACCAGGGCCGTAACTAGACGGGTAGTGAGGAGGTTCTGAGCCCCTGAAGTATTCTCATGCTCTGACTTTTCGTCAACAATAGCTTAATCTGGGCAAGTTGGTTCATCGTGGTTGTGTTCTAGTAACAGTGAGAGAAGCTGAGGAAGAGACAAAAAGGACAGGAAAGAGCGCTGACTGCCAACTAAATTTTATTGAAGGTACTACGCCCACTTTTTTACAGAGTACAAGAACAGTACTCATGCACAACGACACATGTGAGACCATGATAATATAATCTTAACTGAGAAAAGAATACTTTCTCTCCGAATGGATGAGTGAAGGTATACTGATGCACTGATCCATGGCCTTCCTGACAAGAAAATGCTTTGACAGTCTCTCTTTCATTTCTTGTTCTTGCTTTTTTTCAAAAACAGTGTTTTATGAAACATAGAACTGCACTTGCATTCTTTACAGTGTATGGCCATGCGACTACCATAGCCATTCTTAACATTTTAAGCATGCTGTGTTGCTCAAACATTGGGGCATTGCCCAGTTTGTCTTATGTTTACGTTTTCACGTGTCAATAGTATCTCATACACAACATTATATTGGCATTCAGTATACCTATTCTCGTGACGAATGGTGAAATAATAGCTATTCCTGTTGCTTTTTAGTACACACACTTTTGAAAACTTGCAAGGGAAGGCAAATAACAAGATAAAATCATATCGGCTCGCTATTTTCTTTATATTGTGAAACACTTTATGTACGTATGGTATAGCATGCAAAGATCTTTGGTCATTCTGTTTTTATTTTGGTCCTGTTTTGTTTAACTTGACTTTCTGCAGGAAGGTTTAGCACACGGGTGTGATGGTGCTGTTGGGATATCCAGCATCCTTTAGTCTTTTTTTCTGGTTTTTAAGGCTTACCTCATCCTTGTGCTCACATGACTTCTGAAGGGTGGCCTCAATGCACGTGGTGGCAATTCCTCTGAGCAAATTGTGTAAATGTGTAATTATGTGTTATTGATGTACTAAAAAGATGTCCCAAGAGTCAGAATAAGTGACAGTAGCCAAAGTTTTTGTCACTGCCTTTATACAAATACCAGTTTATTTGTTGCCTCCTGCAGTATTTTAGGGCCTCTTATATAGATAGGATGTTTCTCACTTTTAATACATTTTTGTATTGATGATGCCATATGCTCAGGAGGTAGAATGTCGTTATGTTCTTTCTGATAACTTCTAGCTTCTGAGCAAAGATAATGTTTCAGAAAAATGAAAAAAGGCTAGCATAATATTAAGACATGGGAAGAAAGCAGAGTTTATCAAAAATGAATGCATTAGTTGGGAATGAGAAAAAAGATGGATGACAGGTCAGTAATGTCAATTAAGTTATATTAGGACACATGAAATGTAGCAGAGGGTGGCAGGTGATTAGTTCCAATGAGATCGAGAAATTATCAGCCATAATATGAAATTGGCTCATACAGGACAGGGAACATTGATTGGGCTTCCACCCTGCAGTGGACATAATATAGGCTTAACGCTAACAATGAGCAAAGCCTGTGAAATTAATGCTCCATGAAATGAGCAGTACTGCACAGATTGCTGTGCTAGACTTCCCATTTTGCATGTTTTTACCAGCTTATCCTGCTCGCTGTTCAGACGCAAAGCTTCACCAGAAAAACAATGTTATTACTTGGTGAGGATAATTCCAGTGAATCCAGTGTTTTATCTACACCTTTCCTTGCTTAAGTCCTCCTCTAAACTATACGATTTTTCTTGGAAATGTTCTGCTTACAGCACACCAACCGATCAAGTGAAACAACTTTATTGGGGTCCTGCAGGACGCGCCCCTAGTATGCAATCACCATTTCACTTCACGTTACAACATACTGGTGGTAAAAATATTCTCTGGCAGGGTACAGAAGTGCATGCACTGAGCTAGCTTGTGCAGCGCGGTCTATTCAAGAAAGCTGAACCTATGTTTGGTACAGAATTTTGTAACCACACGATGCTTGCACAGATTAAATGTGGCCACACATAGCATCTTCTGAGCTTTTTTATGAAATGATCTCCCAGTATCTGACAACATTTGTTTTTTTGTTTACTTCATAGTTCCCAGTGAAATATTTCTCTTGTTCCTCTCATTGAATAATGGCATTTGGTGTGACTAAGGTGTTCCTAATGCCTCACTATGAGATCAGAAAAACGATTCTCCTTGAAATTGCTTCACAAGCATTTCCTAAGATATTGAATGACAATGCTTGCGCATGTACAAATATTTGCTAGTTTTATTGAGGGTTGATGATAAAGGGAATCAGTTGGTGCATCCAAGTCGGACAGAGATTAACTGGCCCTGGGGCCGTTTAGTTATATATCTTGCAGCTTGTTCCAGGTAGACAGGGCTTCATTCTGTAGAAATGGTAACTCATCACACTGGTTCCCCAGCATGAAGAACCTAACTTGATGCTAACACTGACTCAGATGTTATGAAATTTCATAGAGCGTACATGAAGGCTGGGCACATGAAGGTTGCAGTTATACTAACTATACAGTCAGCATGCTTGTGTGATATGTGCATAGCTGCATCAAAGCCACGTGTGAGAATTGCGTGAACAGCTGAAAATCTGAATGGCAGCATAGCTTAAGAAGGCTGTCATCCCTTTTCTGCCAGTTTCCAATATCATCCTTCCCTTTTCATGCATCTTCTTTCAATATATCTGGGGTGTTAATTCCCAAAACCACGATATATTATTGAGAAGCAAATTTTGAACATCTGGTGTTCTTAACATCTTCACTTGTTTGCAGCGCAACACCAGAAACACAGGGACAGGGAAGGAGCAAAAGAGAAAGAAAAGACGGCGCCGACTCTAAAAAATACGGCACTGACATCATGAAACGCACATGTCGTGATGTAAGCTGCCCAAAGAGTGGCCTCCCGTGAGAATAGTGAAGAATTGGGAATAGGATCTACCAGTAAGGGCTTTGTGTGCAATTCACAAACAGTGAAAAAGATCCACCAGGGGTGAACCACAGGTACATGGTGTACTCTGGTGGAGAGAGAGCAGAGTAGAACAGATGTGCCAGACAGGAGATTATAAATGGTTTTGTCTGGAGCTGGTGCCAGACCGAGCTCTGATTAAGCGTAAGGGGGTATTGAGCGCCAGGCCAATCTGACCCCATTCCTGTGATGGGGTGCAATGTGATGACAGGTGCGAATTCCATTTTCTTTTTTTTTCCATGGGTTTAGGGAAATAATTTTTCAGGGATCAGATGAAAATACCTCCGACATACATAATAACGTGCTTATTCTTGGGCGTAGTTATGCCTAGCCAACAGATTGGGAGAAAAAGGAATGTTTCCCGAAATGTGCGATAAAGTGTTTGGTGCTACGCCTTGACGGAAGTATTGATAGGTGCTTTGGAAATCGGTACGCCATTTCTGTAATCGTTAAATATGCAACTGCATGTGCCACTGCTAGGGATAGCGTGACACTCCCAGCCATTTCGGGGTAAGCCGTTTTAATCTACATGAAGATGTTAATGAGCCCGTTCTTCATCACAGCAGTAGCTGTGGCCATTCCTTCAACTAGGCCTACTGCAGCGCCAACTAAACGTCTGCATAATTTAGCGCTAGTACCGTACATAATAATCAGCACGTGCCTTGGGTTCACTTCGATGGTGTTGTGAATTCATCTTGCGTGACAATGGTTTAGTTGCATGCGTGCCTTAATCATTATTGCAATAGGAGATCATGATTTATCGTCACGCATGGTGTTGCTTAGCTCGGTCCTCAGTGTTCGAAGCAGGTTCCGCCTTGTGAGTGCATGAGAGAGGCACAAGAGTTGATTTCTGCTCTGTGTTTCTATAATTCCCTAGCCTGTATTATACAGGAAGCGGATAGTGCTGGTGTGCGTCAGCTGCCTCGGTGCGCTCTCAACCGCCTGCCTGGTAAGACTGATAGCTCATTCTATCAGCGCCTCTGTCGTACTCCCTCCTCACACTGCGACATGTCCTCCACTTGGAGGACATGATGAAGGAACAAGATGATACGAAGGCCCAAAACCGCAATGTTTGCAAGCCACAACCCGAGCAAACAATCAACAGTGAGGCCAGAAAATCTACCTGACTAGGCCTGGAGCAACAAGCCAGAGAGCATATTCTTGGCTGGATAGATGGATGGATGTGGCCCGTACCCTTTAGATCGGGCGGCGGCTAACGTCACCTAGCCGTAATGCTAGTGAACTAACCACTAGATTTTTTTCCCTTTAAATAGTAAAGTTGGACGGGTACTTTGAAGTGAAGGGTTTAATTTTCAATCGTGCCTTGACTTTAGCCACCAATCAGATAACCTCCTTCTAGTTAAGTCCACCGCTTAAGTCTATTTTGCCCCTCCCTGTCCCTAAACACCAGTGCTTTGAAAAACTCTGCGCCATCATCTTGAACTATAAGGTGAAGCCTTTTACAGAGCATTGTCAAGTGTTCGGCAGTTTTTTTTCTTTCTCTTCGCACGCACTGCATATTGTGTCTACCTCTTCATATTTGGCCCGATATGTCTTGGTTTGCAATACTCCCGTCCTGGCCTCAAACAGTAGAGAACTACCCTGAGTATTATCATAGATTCTTTCTTGGCAATTTCCTGCTTAAAAGTTCGATAGATCTCTAGTGCGGACTTCTTAATCATGCCAATTTTCCACATGTCAGTCTCCGTTTCCTGCAGTTCCTTTTTAACCGATAGTTCTTTCTGGTTTGGCCACCTGCTGTTTTCTGAGTATTTACCAGTCAATTTCCTGGTTCACTTCCTCCATTTTGTATTGACATTCTTCATGTACAAGTAGCTGAAAACCTTCATAGCCCAACGCTCCTCCCCATTTCTCTCAATCGCTTCTCAAATTTTATATTGCTGCTAGCTTCCCTGCCATCAAATGATGTCCATCCCATATCACCTTGTACTCCCTGATTTGGTGTATTCCCGTGAGCTCCTAAAGCAAGCCTACATATTTCACGTTGCCTAATTTCTAATCTTGCTTGAACTCTGACCTCATGCACAAAACTGCGTTGCCGAACATCAGCCAGGAACCATGACCCCTTTCCATATTCCTCTCACAACATTATACCTATTGTAATTCCACAGTGCCCTATTTTTCATCACTGCTGCATTCCTGTTATCTTTAGTCGTCACGCATATTTCGTGTTCCCTCAGGTACTCGGTCCCATTGCTTATCCATACGCCCAGTTATTTCTATTTATCTGTTATCTCTAGCGTGACTTCCTGTATTCTAAGCTCACTACCTTGTTATCATTAAAAATCATGACTACTGATTTTTCCTAACTAAATTTAAATCTAACCTATCTCCCTCAATACCGCAGATGTCCATCAACCTCTGCAAATCTTCCTTGTTGTCGGCCATTAGCACTATATCATCTGCGTAGATTAATGCTGGTAGTGCCTGATCAATGAGTTTTCCTTGTTTGACTAAAGAGAGGTTGAAGCCAAGTCCCCTTGCCTCTAATTTGGCCTCTAATCCTTGTAGGTACATCATGAATAAGAAGGGTGACAGTGGGCACACCTGCCTAAGTCCACGTTTCACCACTGTGGGCTTGGATACCTGTTTTTCCCACTTTTTAACTACCTTGTTAGTTTTATAGATTTCCTTTAAACGATTAGTGACTCCATCTTTTACACACAGTGTGTCTAGTATTCCCCACAAGTCCTCTTGAACCACGCTATTGTACGCTCCCTTGAATTCTGCAGGCCGGTAGGAAGCTTCACAGCGCAGCGCCTGATCTTGTGAAATGGCGCAGCCATGCAGGCAGGGCATTCAATTCCCTCCCTATTTTTGTATACTACTGTCCTTGTGTACACCGTAGAACACATAACAGTAATGATAGCAAACAGATCATTGATTCCGGTAGGCTTGGTGTTTTTATTTAAAATGGAACAACGAGGAAGCTGCTGAAGCTCGTGCCTGTATACAGCTGCTTTATATGGAGATGAAACTTTAACGAAAAAAACGTAATGATAAACAGTAGGCTCATAACAAACAACATTTCTCTGAGGTGCATGGAATATATGTCCCATGCAAGGCTATGCATTGCAGTCCTTACTGCATTAATTATGTACACGTACTGCAGGGCATGCAAGTGTATGCGACACACGCTGACGAAATGACATTTTTTGCTAAATACAAACGTGCACCGCACCAAATAAGACGCACGTGTTTGTATAGTCAGGGAACACTCGTGAATATTGATGAAATCACGCAGCTCGCTTACAGTATAAAACAAACACAATTGCGAACAATAAAATGCGACGCTCTTTAAAGAGGCGGACCCAGGTTACGAGGAGAATTATCAGTATGGCATACACACCACGTGTCAAGCTTTGCAACATCTAAAGAGACTAAATATGGAAAGTTGCCTTTGTAAGTTAACATGACAGTACCAATGGAGAAGCCACATGAGAGAACAATTCATCGTGGGCTAAAAAATGTGTTTTAAATATTATACACAGCTTTGCAAGATAATATCGACGAGTTTTACTCGTCTAGGTGTGGGAGGTGTAGGCCTGATAAAATGCGATGTTGCTTCAGAGCCTTCTTTCGTAATTGCAATTTTATTCAACTCTTTCAAACGCGGCACCGTAAATTTCTACTGGGTGCTCGAACACGGCAAGCAGGTCGCGGGGCAAAATCTTTGTAGCATTTTATTACCGAAACAGCGATACTAGCAATGCTTGAGCTGCC